>KV428091.1:0-103461 GCA_001632355.1 Sistotremastrum suecicum HHB10207 ss-3 | reverse complement strand
CCTGTCGCATGATCTGGATGTCAATGGTGTATACAGCAATCAGTATGTGACCAAAATGTAGGACCGTTGCGCACCATTATTACGTTGGACACTTTCATCACCTCTCCAGCCACAACATACTCGCTCTTCTTGTACAGGGTTGATTTGATGATTTCATCGGTACTGAGCGGTATGCAGGAGGTGCGGCAGCACTCTCTAAACGCCCTCTGCGGTGGTTTGATGTGATAGTGAGAGGTGGTGGTTGAAGCGAAGCGCGTTGGTAGCGGCTTAGGTAATCCGTGTTGAAGTTACGCGACAGGTCACAATATGTGACAATACGCAACCTCACGTGATCCGGATCTCGGTTCTGAGGGGTGCGATCGATTTCTTTTTGGAATAACTATTTATAGTATGAGTACTATGATTACTCCGTACTATTACTCCGACTATGACAGTGTTCCTAGTAGTATAGTCTCGCTAAAGTGAGAATGATCGATTGGCGGCACGTGAAAATAATCAATTGAAACTCCGACGCGCCTATTCGCCTTTGTTGATGAAAACGTTCACGAAGCCTTGTGCAGATTCTGTGATAACTATCGCATTCATAACAAACTGGCATGAAATTTCTAGCATTGGAATGAGTCCGAATTTCCTCTCCACATACTCATGGCGCGCGTGAAGGATGCCTGCAGCCTGAGCTTTTTTCTGTTTATCTTGGTGTTACATGTACTAGCAAACGAGGAACATTGTCACTTGTTGCGATGTATTTGGACAATTCATCTTCTTAGATAAGTACATCTAGCGGCGGCAGAGTATGGGTTATTCCGTCGAAGGCATGAATGAGAAAATCACAGTGGACGGAATGCATCAAGGACGGAAACGATCGCGAAGCTTTCAGAAAGCAGCACTGAGTTTTGCCGTAAAGATGTAGACATAGATGATGACTCACCGCAAGTGAGAGATCAGCCTGGAATCGACGAAGAGCTCCATGATCGAAGAAGGTATGTCCGATGGACAGATCCACGGCAGAGAACCTCGAAGTAGTGATGGTTATATTCTTGTAACTCCCATACATACCGAGCCACGAACTTGGATTTCGATAGTGCTGCAGGCCGATCCATCGAGAGAAAGTAACAGACCATCAGAAGGTCTTCTCCCATCAAATCCATCATTGAAAAGATAGGATGTGATCGCAGGGCCCAACTTCGATTCTCAAGGGCTCCACGGCTAACGAATCCATGTACCCCTCGAAAGATAGGATATGATCGCCAGGTCGAACCACACAAGCGATTCAGACCCTTTATTCGATTTGCCATCCTTATCCTTATCCTTGGCGAGCGAGGTCGATTTGATCCCGTCCCGTCCTAGTTCTCCGTCGATATCGCTCCGATTCTCGGGGTGGTGGAGACTCGGGACTCAGGAGAGGGTGAGAAGGTTGGAAGTGAGGTTGAGGTTGATGACGTCAGTGTTGTTGGACGAGCCGAGAATCGAGAGTGTCCGGAGGGTTGGATTGGAGATTTAGGTTTATTCGTAAGGATATATGGGTGTCTGAATCGATGTTTATGTGGCGATGGAACAGATGTGAATGTTGTGCGAAAAGCTATGGACGAATTGAATTCTCCTTTTCGTCGTGATACAAGATAACATGAATCACTACAATATTTCTCAATGAACCGTTACCGTCAACGAGGAATGTCAAAACAACTCACATTTACATCATTTCTTGTCCCATGTCCTCAGCTCGTGGTACCATGCATCCATCCAGATGCGTAACTTTTAGAGTAATCCACCAATTCAACTCTTGCGTCAATCGAACTCCATCCACCCGATCGACACGGAAGGATCGAAGTCAGGGTACGACTCGATCCCGAAGCCCTCTCGATCCCAATGTCGATCGCGCTTTCGATTCCGATGCGAAGACGTGGGCGAGTTGGGATACCAAGTAAGCGAAGGAGCGGCAGGGTAGAGTCCGTAACTCAGGTTCCGCGAAGATCGCATCATCGCAAGTTCCTTGCGATGCGAGGGGGGCAAGATCGACGAATGTAGGTCGATGTTACCACGCCACGAAGATTCAGGATTTGGGTGTTCGGTTCCGATACAGTTGTTGACATGGAGATCGGTATGGATAAGGTGTGAAGCGCTGAGGGATATTGTGAATGCGATAACCGGAATGCGATTTGGACGGGTTTTGGATTTATTGATTTTTGGAACGCGAAGTGCAGGTGCGGGTTCGTGCACTGAAGTTCGAGCAGTGTTGAATCCCGAATGAAAAGTTCCGTATGGGTCTGTAACAGCATGAGAAGCAAAATCGAATGAGAATGAATCGTCGGACCAAATCACATACTGAGACGGAGCAAAATTCAAACCCGTCGAAAAGTCTGGGTAGACGAATATCTGAGAATGCCTTGCCTCTCGTAATTACCAAGAATGGATGTGTACCATTGTAGAGTTGAAGGAATTGGATCCGGCATGCCAAGATCGTCAAGCGCGTCAGGGTCAAAAATCCAAGCTGAAGCCAAGCAGCCAAGAGGTCTGCCAGAACATTAATCACGATATCCCGATGATATTGGGTCGGCTCGAGCCTCGACTCAGCTCAAGCCTGAGTATGCCAGCATACTAGTACCTGAAGAGACCTAGGTTAAGTATCTCTTTGAATCGTAACCAAGTGCGAAAGGTACGTACCTCCAAATTTAGATCATACGCTCATAGCGCAGGCAGTGCCGCCGCAGTGAAAGCACGCGGTCGGTGGTTCGCAGATTCGAGAGAAAAACATGCAAAATGGATCGTTGCGAATCTGACAGTGATGCAACGTTGACGGCTACATGTGGCCAGCAGAGTTGACAGACCTAGACAGTTGCACATGGACATGGAGTATGGCTCAATCCGCATGGCATGGGTCACAGACTCACCGACGTGCGCTCATACGCACTGCATCCGCTCGCGCAACGGTGATCCCTGGTGATCCCCGCGAAAGGTGTCAAACAAGCGCTCTAAAATCGTCGTCAAGGAACCAGGGCGCCTCTTCCCTCCATCCTCCATCCAATAAAATTACATCACGATCACATTCATTTCCTGGTTCAGGCCTGTCAGGGCCGTAAGCTTTCCCAATTCCCATCTCGATCCATGCTTTCCCCAATATAGAAATCCGGCCACCGCTCGCTTACAGTCCCTCGATTGAAAATACTAAGCGACATAAGTTAAGCGGGATCATGGTTCTGGACTTCGCATGCTTCGCAGGGCGCATTTCAAGGGTTTGAAGGGTTTGGAGGGTTCGATGGACGGGAGTCTGTTGGCTCCGGGCGGTTATTTTCTTTTTTTGGAAGGAGGGTGAGCGAGACTAAGCGGGGGCGGGATCGTAGGAAGCGTAGGGGCGTAGTTACAGGGCCGATTAGGGTGGGAATTTGGGATAATATTGTGGTCTATATGCGCTTTAGTATATTCGTCGGTAAACTGGATCAATCGAGCTGTGTAGTATCGGACGATAATTTGTAAAAGGAAGTTTGTAAATCACGGTTTTATGCGAAGGACGAGATGAGACGCGTATGCAGTGTACTGTATTGTGTGGGTCCTGTGTAATTGTGTTGTGTCGCTCGAGTATACGTTCGATGAATTGTTTGATCCTGAATTGTTTCAAGCGCTAGAATAAAGGCGAGCGTAAGTTCCGTTCCTGGACCTTCAGAAGCCCACAAAACACACAGAAGTTAGAAGCACAAGTCCGGGACCGATATTACCTCTTACCGCGACTTCTGTGGTAGTGACTCGTTCGCTTGTCGATGTCTGACGTAGCTCTACTATAATACCGGTTTGTGAAGCAAAAAGCAATGATTGAATGAAGGGAAGGAATACAAACGTGCCATTCGTCTTTCTGTTGAGTAAGACACGGACGAGATAATCAAATTCGTATTCAAGTCGGATCCAAAGATGGTCGATAATTGACACCGATATCGATATTGAGACTAACAGTGACATTCGGCATGAAGCAAAGCGTCGGCATCTCTCGATTGCTTGAATATCCGAGTCGAGGCGAAGACTAAAGATAAGAATAGGAACACAGCGGGTTTACCGAAGGATAAATAATCGTAGCGGATTAGACTCTCCTCGCCTATCTTTGGTCTTCAAATTAACAAAATTGTGCGGAAGATTTATTTAGCTATGATGGAGACGTGCGTACTCGAAGCTCAGAGATAATCAGAGCTTATTTCATTGGTCTGAGGTGATCCTGTGGAGAAAATATTTAGCGGAGTGTGATCGAGTCTAAAGCGAAGCGAGGCGAAGCCGAGAAGGAAGCCGAAGAAGTCTCGTCTCGTTTCGGATGAAAATGAGTCGGAAGAAAAGGATGACGCGGCTCGTAACTACAGAATATAATACGTTGCCTGGACGTTTCATTGGTTGTATTGATGATTTGGTATTATCAATCGCGGAAGACGTCAGAGAAGAGCTCGGAATGGAGATCCTATTACTCAACTCGTCAATAGCGCATACAATAGCATATGACTCGACCTCGCCTCGGTTGTCTATCCTTCTAGCGCTCAGCAGGCGCCGGCGTCGAAGCGAATGTACGTACCTTTCGTCAAATTTTTGCACGCCGCGCTGTGGTTGTGCGACGGTAAAGCGGACCCTATTCAATTTCTCCCAATTTTCTAATTTTCCAGTTTCTCTCTTGTTTTGAGTAGAAGTGAAGGTGATCGGAGGCCGTTTGCCCTTGCCCTTGCCCTTGCCCTTGCCGTTACTGCCCTTGCCCTGAGGCCTGACACTCGGCATGACAGTGACACTCGGCCTGAGGCTGATAATCGGCATGACATCTGGCCTGAGAACGAGACTGAAAGTCGAGGCTTCCCCGCGGGATAACCGGTGGATCGGTGATCGACCTCCAGAGCTCAGTCTGGTCCATGGATCCAAGAACTATATGCGGATGTGTTTCATCGTTCAAATTGCGTGAAACACGGATCGCAGTTTCTCAACGAGCCTGAGAGTCTGAGACTGACAGTCGGTGAATCGGGGATCTGCTGAGAATCGATGTTGCACGAGGAGAGGAGGGTGGAGCCACGCATCGTCGATTCGCGCCGAAAATCACTTGCGCCCGACCGGAAGAGGAGAAGGAAGGCGGGAGCATTAGCGCTCGATCATATTCCCTTTTCCCTCCTGCCGACGCGCCCGACGCGACTCGGCTTCGTGCAATGGAACGAAATCGAACGTTCCATCCTAGCTGATCTACGATCCAATGAATTTGAATAAATTTGAATATTTGTGTTAGCCGATCGCTTGCGTCGAGATTTTCGGAGCCGGCCGAGTCTTAGCGTTAGCGTCATTTTTCTTCGTCTGCTTCTCCTTCGTCCCTTGCTTTGTCCTTGACCAAATGCCCTTGTCCTATCCTATTGGCTATGAACGTGCCGGTGACGGGTGATGCGGTGACGATAAATTGCTTGTGGACATGTGATACGAAGAAGCTAGACGAGGATCTCGCGTGGAAGTGGATCGGGCAAAGAATCTGAGATTCGCTCTGTCTGAAAGTTTTTGATTCTTTGGTTCCTCGTGCTTCCGGTCTTGTCTTGCGTTGCGTTGCTTTGTTGGAGGATATAATACTCGACTCGCTTCTTTCACTTTCTCGTTCCTATTCGTCCACCGCTCGTCTCATCTTTCGTGTTCTTCCTCGTCGTCGCCCATCGCTCGTCTTACTCTCTTCAATTCATTCATACTCATTCGCCTCAACTCTTCCTCAACTATCGACTCACTCAAGTACTCATCGCTCATCACTCGACGCGTCAACCTCAACAGCGATGTCAGACCACAAACCCTCCTTCCTAATCGAACACATTCTCCCCTCTCCCTCCCCCATCTCCTCCTCCTCTTCCACCATTCCACCCCTCCCTCCCTCCGCAGAATTCACCGAATTCTCTTCTTCCTCCTCCCTCTCCTCCTCCTCGGATCACTCCTCGTCCCAAACGCCTCTATACAGAATCCACCGAACCCCTCTCGCAGGTCAACCCACTCGTCTGATATACAAAATATACGATCTCACCACTCCATCCCCCTTCGGTCCTGGGAGTTCAAATAGTAATAGAACGGGGAGAGCGGATGTGTTTATGGAGGCTTTTGCTGTGATTGATTTCGGTACCCGATGGATGACTGGGGGAGGAGGAGGAGGAAATGGGGGGTGGAGGGAAGATGCGAAGGTTGTTATTGGCTCTGGCGCATCTGCTATCTCTATAAAGTTAGACGAGTATCTCTCTCGTGCAGGCAATGGGAATTGGTACGCTTTCTCCATTTTATTAACTGGAACATTTAGTGATACTTTGTACTAGGGACACGTATCGACGGTTCAGAGGGAGGGATACGCAGCCGTATGAATGGCTTACTAAAGCAGGTCTGCACGATATCGACTGGATCGTACGTCCCTCCCCCTCTCCCCTCTTCGCCGACCGCAGGGAGGCCCTCTCCCTCCTTCCCTTCTCCTCTCCCCCTCCTCCTGCCCTCAGCGTGAGACTGATTATGCTGTGATTGCAGTGCGCAACACCCCTCGATTATCTAATAGCCCAATACACCCTTCCAACCGATACACTCCCTCCAAGCGCATACGAGAAGCCTACGGCGGAGTATCATCCCCGCTCTGGATGGGGGCTTTTTGTGAGTCGGAATGCGAGGGGTATGACGCCTGGTGAGTTCTTCTCCTTCCTTGCTCTTTTGATTTTCCTTCTTTTTCCTTTTCGGCCGTCGTTCGTTCTGTCGTTTAGCCTTCATTCGATCCTTACTTTCTTCTCAGCGCTTCTTCGTCTCTCCCTCATCCTTCTCGCGGTTTCATTTTATCCCCTCCTTCATCCCTCTCCTCTCCTCTCCGATCGACCTTCCCCTCGAGTATCCTTGATATAAACTAATTATCTCTTTCTTCTCTCTTTCTCCTCTCCTCTTCTCGTCGTTGTTGCCGTCGGCGTCGGCGTTCGGTTCGCCTCCCGTGATATGCGTTCTATCTGCCTTTGATTGCATTGGCTTCATCGTTCTGCATTTCATAAGATGGGATTTCCGAGTTCAGACAGAAAGACAGTCCGTCCTTCCTTCCTCCGCCTCGCTCCTCCATTTTTACCTTTCTCTTTCCTTCGACATCGCGGCATATAGCCCTCCAGTCCTCCCTCTCCTTCATATCATTGAAATATCATTGAAACATCGCATCCTTTACATCTTTTCTTTCCATCCCACTTCCCTTCCTTCGCACCTTCTGTCCTTCACCTTCGTTCTTTCCGTCTTTCTCCTCCCCTCTCTCGTTCCTCCACCGAATTGATCATGATACTGATACTAATCCCCGAACACAGAAATCCTCACAACACTCTGGGCAATGCGCGTCATCCGGCATATAACATCCCATCACTGACTCGCACACCCATCCACCCTCTCCTCGCCTTATCCCTTCTACGCCTCCTCCTCCTCCTCCCCTCAACAATGCCAGCCACGGTCACGCTCATTCTTATCGATGTCGTGGCTCCGTTCAAAGTCAAAGGCGAGATCGGACAAGTCGCCCAATACTTCTTCGTTTTCGCCGAAGTCTAGAAGGAATCGACCGCGATTGTCTCGGAGGGAGAAAGAGCTCTTACGAGCTCTCCTCCTCGTATCTTAATCCCTCTTTTCTTCCTCACTTCCATCTCAATCTCATCTAAGTGAGATATCGTATATACGTGTAATCTCTCTCTCTCTCTCTCCGATCCTGTTTCGTTTCTGTTTTATCGACTTGTCCGATTCTATCTTATTCTTACTTGCGCATATTCTTCATACTTCGTTGACATACATTATTTGTTGCTCCCTCTACCATTAATAATGTTCTCCTAACTCTCTTTATTATATTCCATCACTTGATATCGTAGTTACAGTAAAGTACTGTATAGCCTGCGCTGTTCATAGCAAGCAATGTAATATCTTTCGTAAACAACGATGTTCGCAGACCTATATCTATGATCCTCATTCGCTGAGGCTGCTATTGGACCGTGATTAGCAATGGTCGATTAGACTAGTAATGTAATACTAATACTAATACTGGCGAGTAGGAAAGACATACGAGAGGTTTATGAACTCTCTCTTTTTAGAATAAAGGTTGAAATTATAAATGGTGAATTTGAACATTGAGTATAGAGTACTATACTAGCCAGTGGTATGGGAGGCGTTACTAGGTAGTACTGTTCATGTAAAACTCGGAGATATCGATCACATGTCAATGTATGAGGATATAATATCACGTTCATCGTCGGAGCAAGAGTGTACTAGTAATATCTCCTGTGAAAGAACTTCTGTGACTTGTGTACGGATAGCAACGACCACCGAGACCTCCCGAGACCGAGACCGAGCCTGAGAAATTATCAATTGCAATATATATTGCATTCGAGGCGAGAAGACGTCGGAGAGCAACAGAATGGTTGAGGTGGCGGCGCAGTAGACACTAGTTCGAGTGTAAGCGGCGCATCGTGCAATATCGAGTTCCGAGTCATTGAAAGGCGTTCAATATTGAATATTGAGTGCTATATCCGAAATTGCACGAATGGTAAGAAGCTTGAAAGAATTTCACGGCGACGCCGACGCCATACCGACGACATCTGAGATTTACAGAAGTATTCCCGGGCCCAGCATCCCCTTCGGAGTACCTTTGACTAGCAAGCGATATGACTTCGAAGCTTTAGCATGACGCGTCGACGCTTCCCAGTACACCAATGGCAAGTAGAAATCGAACGCTTTCAATCAAGCTTTCAATTCCCAGATGTGCGCAGGCCAGGCAGATTGGAAAGTGCACCTCGGAGGGGGGTTTGTACCCATGGGCAGGAAGGGCCTCGCAAGGCCCCTTGGGCATGCCCACACATCTGTGGGCATGCCTCAGTGCTTTCAAGCGAAGATGGGCACGGGCTCTCGGCGAAACTCTTCGCTTAAGTGTCCGGCCTTCTGGGGCATTCCCAAATGGGCATGCCCATGCTCGGCGTGGGCGTGCCCAGGCATGCTATTCAAGGACAGAGTTCGCGATGCCCATAACTAGGCACGACTGGCACGAGGGTACGTCAAACATTCTAGCAGTGTAGTATTAGCAAACAGGCGAATCTGAAGGTTCTATATACAATTCGGAATGAGACTTCCGTACAGTCCGTACTGTAAGGTATCCTACCTTACTAGTAGCTATGCGCTGAGTCCTTCATATTCGTCCTTGTCTTCGTTTTTGTTTCGATGAGCCCAGCGTCTAAAACGACCGTGATCACGTTCATTTTTCAAACTCCGACCTACGCCTTTCGACTTCGTTTACTATCATCGTCTCGACCGTCCACCCTCCTTTCAGCGTCGTCCTTTACGTCTGAAATATCCGCTCGATCTATGAATCATTCCTAAGACGTGACAGCCCGTTCCTATCGCATTCCCACGAAACCTGCGAAAATCACTATTGGACTCGACATCCCCAACACTCTCGAAAAAGCTATCTACACTCCTTAATCCTCGACCTTCGCATGAGAAATCACAATTCCACATGCTCAGTCATCGCTCTAATCATCATTCTCACACGCTTCGACTTCTTCTCCTCATAAATGGCCTCGTCACCTTGTCCCAAACCTTTCTCTGCGGGATCCGCCATCGAAGATTGCGAGCTACTCGACGATTGATAGTTTGAAGACTCCAATCAGACTTTCAAAGGCGTGGCTCTTTTTTATTCAATCATGTTGATTTTTCATACTCCTGTATTCACTCATGTAGGCCTTGGACGGTTTTATATATACAGTAGCACATAAAAGAGTATAGATTGGATGTCAATCGATCAATACATGAGAGTATTTATAGTAGATTCTGTAGCAGAGATTGACCAGTCAAAAGAAAGATCCAGACCGGCCTAAGTCTACATGAATGCATACGAGAGCCGTGAGCCGTTTGACATGATATGCAAACGACGGAGGATGTTGTTATTGATTTGAGAATGTACTGTATCTTGAGATAGAATGCGAGGGTGATTTATTATTGCATCGGCGAGTCGCAACAAGGGGAAGAGTGATGGCTTGAACCCTTGAAGATTAATGTCAAACACAAGCTTGGCAAGTATGACAGCGGGAATCTAGACGTTGACGGAGGAGTAGAGTGTACTAGTATGATCAATGAGCAAACGACAATCGTGAATTGACAGGGAAAAGGAACGTTGTAGGTCGAATTGAAGCCGAAGAGCGGTAGCAGGTCACTGCTGCAGGTACGGAGGCGAAGTCGAAAGAGTATGGATAAGGCAGAGTGATTGTTGTCGCTTCTCAATGATTAAGAACGAGAAAAATCGAATATTTGGGGCCTTGGATCGAAAGGAAGGAAGGATAGTGATCATGCTATTCTCGGTCAGTGATGAGTCATATCACAGCACCCGAGCACTCACTACAGCCTGGACAGCAAATGCGGAAGATGAAGAGGGTGTTGGTTTGATGTTTTGGACAATTCAGAAGGAACGAAAGAAGTCGCCATCCTTTTGTGACACGCCGAGTCGTGTAGGGCCAGTAGGGAGCCGGGCAACCTAAATACATAGACTAAATTGGCAACCAAAGAAAAGAGAAAGCTGCCGAATTTGGACTGATTCGGAGGCTAAGAGAGCAACACGGAGTGTTGATATTGTTGGAGGGCCTGAGAGGCTGTTGGATAAACGAAGCTGCGAGGAGGGCAGGCGGCATGGCACATGAAAAAGCAGCCAATTTGCAAGAGTGATTTGAACATTCAGTGATAATAAGATATTTGTGCTATCAAGTGTCGCAAGGTTCAGCCAACGGTTGAGATCATCGGAGATGTCTGATGGACCATAGTTTGTCCTGAACAATTCTCTAGCGTGACTCGCCACGCGCAGTCTCAGCCTTCCAAGCATCCCCAATTCCAAGCGTCCACGATAGGCTTACATTCTTACTAGTCGCACAACTCGTCACCGGTCTCTCTGAGGCTGAGCGTTGTAATTTGAGTTCAACAGAAATCTCCTTGTGTTAATGCCGCGAGTCTAATCGAGGCCTTGCTGAGGCGAGAATCCTCGCGAGATGCTGGTGACTCGCTGGTGAGAGGAAATTGACTTTCTGGAGGGTGGTAGATTTGCCAAATCCGTCAAGTTCGTCGCTGTATTTCGGAGATATAACAGCCTAGAGCATAGTTCTGGGTAACCTAGAGCCATAAAGTGTCGATTGTGACGGTTCGAATTGGATCAATCACAGCTAGCGCACCTCAAGGCTTTGCGCGCTTATTCTCTCAGGCTGCTCCGGAACTACGCTCTCTAGCAGCTTGCGATCACAACCCCCCAGCCATACATTGTCAGCGAAATCAGATGAGGATCCAACCAGCACACTTGTACCTCCCCGTCTTCAAATGACCTTTATCGTTACTCGATGCTATCGCTCGGCGCACATCAGCTCGCTCATCTCACCCATGCCAATAGTATCCCTTACGATACCATCATACTTTGGGTGTCGGTCTTTCACTTGTCACTGTTCCTGCCCTCAAAACTTGTGGGCAATACTGTATATGGGTCTTTGTATCATCTTCTGAATGATGAGAGGACGCGTACGATAAGGTGACGAAAAGGAGGCTCCCAAGCTGAATTGAGCTGAACGTCCCATCCAAGGTGCGTCCGAGTCCTCTAATTTTTCCCTCAGTCTATCGCTATGTACTGACTGCGATGAGGTCCGGTCGCATATCTTTCAGAATAGGATCGTGGCCTCTCGTTCTTTCTCCAACTCGCCCACCGTCGTACTATTACTATCTGGCTATGTGAACTTGAAATACCCATTCTCATTGCCTCCCAGGCTCTTGGTATCGCTGTCGATATGTTGTTGACTCTCCTGCAACCCAATTTTGAGGCATATCCTGCCATAGGAATCTCATTCTGATCATCAGTCTTGTAGGCCAAATTGCCCTTTCCAATCCCAGCGCTTACTTCCCTTTGTGCGGTGCTCTTCGGAATCAAGTTCGGATCTCGTTTTGTCACGATCGGTATTCACCCTCACTGTCCCTGATACGCCCAATCGTTTTGAAGAATAGATAGGCAATGTAATTGCTGTTTAACACCTTTCTTCGGTGATACAAGTTATCATACAACGAGAGAGCGAGTGAACAGAACTACAAACCCAGGCCGAAACGCTCAAGTCGTCCGTTGGCGAGACCTCAAGCCGATAGAGCAGAACATTTAGTTCCAAATAAACAATGATACAGCTGGATATACCTCTCGAGTCAAGACATGGGTAACCGGGGTTACTAGTAACCGACGTTGGGCATGCCCAGTCTAGCTGCCGGGGGCGGTCAGCCGAGAACGGCGTCGAGAGAGGGTAGGGAATGCCCAAGCCGATGACGTAGTGGGTCTGCGATGGAGGGAATGCCCAAGGCCAGGGAGGCTTGTTGAGTTTCGCCGAAGGGGCAGCCTTGACGGGAGGGCTTGCCCAGTACCCCCTCGCGAGGCCCCTCCTGCCCATGGGCACGAACCCCCCTCCCAGGCCCCGGATTTCATCTGCCTGTATTGATGTGCGCCCGGCCGGCCGCGGGTGAGGAGGAAACAGTACTAGCGCGAGAATGACGAATTTACTAGTAGGTCAGTAGAACCGACAAAGTAGGCAACAGCGCACAAAGAGCGAAGACAGCAACGAACGACGAACGACGACTGTTCGGGTCCTCACAAGCTCCTCGATCAAGAATGGACTAGTTTCAGACGTAGACGCCCACGGCCTCCGCTCGAAGTCACACTTCGAATTCAGAATTCAGGAACCGAAAAAACTATGCGCTCGCTCGATCAGGGACAGGAAAGTGATATCGGTTAAACAAAACGCCGCGAAATTCGAGGAAGATACTAGGAAGATACGCTGGTGGATACAAAGCGGAGGAGAAAGCGAGCGAACTAGACAGGAGACAAGCATCTTTCGACTGAGATTCCTGAGGGATTTTCGAGTTCATCAACTTCTCGAGGTTCCCCGATCGCGAGTTGTTCCTCTTAGTCCCTCGAGGGAACGTGGTCGTGCATAGTTGATCGATCATACATCATCGATACGCGAACGAAGAGAAGCGAAGCGAGCAGCAACTGAGCTGAGCCGAGGGCGACGCCGTACCTCGGCGTCCACAAAGACAAAGCCAAACGCAAATAAAACAAAGGGAAGTAAAGAAGGAGAAAGTTTGATAGGATAGCAGGTAGCCTGGGAAAACGATCGGTGTGATGTGGGGTACGCGAAGGTGAGGGAGGGAGACTAAGGAGGATTAGCGTCGGGGAAATGGTTTTGCAGGGTTTATGCTTGCGTGCGATAGCGGTCAGCGTTTTTATTCTGGGAGTGTCCTGAGCGGGTCGGGGTCGGGGATGTCAGCGGGAATGACATGTTAGTTATTGCTTAAATAATCGACTTCGAAAATGGCTTTGAATTATGAGGAGTTGTTGGATAAGCTGGGTAGTGGATTTGATAAGCTCGACACGCTGGACGATACGATTGAATCGATTATCAAAGCGTAATGTTGAATTTGAATGCTGTTGATTCAACTTGATTGTGTCAGCGCTGAAGTAATGCCGAGTAAGAGGTTGTCAATCAGAATTGCCAGATCAGTAAAATTCAGTAAGCTCGAGTAAGCTGCAGCATGATAAGCCCTTGACTCAAAATTTGATAATCCTGATGGAGAGCGACGTTTGATGTCTTACCCATGCCAACGCAGAAGTAATGCTGAGTAACAGGTGGTCAATGCGAATTGGCAGATGAGAAAGTTGTAGCGCGTAAGTGGTTATCAATACAAATTGCCAGATGATGCAAAATACAGCACGGTTCCATGAGCTAGATAAGCTGGAGGACGATAATTCAGTGTTTGATAATCCGCGCTGAGACTGAGAGTAATCTTCGACTTGAATGCTCGTGTCAGTGACTCAGCGCTGAAGTAATCCAAAGTAATCCAGAACATCGCGATGTCAATTGAACTGAGCAGATGAGGCCCAGATGGATTCCGTAACCCACTTTCGTCTTCTTCGATGATCATACACCGTGCATTGGGAGTGAAGGTTCAAGTCATCTACCGCCGTCGACGAAGTAGACTCGGTCACATCGGTCATCGATATTATTGACAATATCAGGGAACCAGGATTTGAGAGACGAGATTCACGTTCCAGCGTGCCATCAAAAGCATTCAAGACCAAAGATGAAAAGACGAAGAGAACTAAGACGAGGCAGCGCACCGTCAGCATCATATGCCTAGGTCAATTGCAAGACTCAAGGACAGTAACAGTTGATGACGCCGCCAGTTCGACACGCTTGACGCGTAGAAGTGACGAGTTTGCTTGATGACGAGAGACGAGATATGAAACCTCCTCGGGCAGGTACGGGTATGTGTGTTTTCAAGCATAAGCACAAGGAGCATCTTTGTCATCGCCAGCTCGAGGTCTTGCTGATGCATCCCGAGTCTACACCAATTGCGGGTATCGCAGGTCTCTTGATGAACCCTACACTTGAAGTCTTGATCATACAGACAGTATCACCAACAGTCGGTACTTGATAAGACGACTGTGAAGCATGACAGCATAAAGCTGAGGATGTATGTGACCATGAGATGAAGTAGCGATGCATTCAAAGACGTGACGTAAGACAACCGTGAACCCAGGACAGATGGAATGTATGTACGATGTACACGATCATATCCTAAGCATACAGCCTCTTCGTATACCTAAAACAGACAAGCATAAGCAATGACGACAAAGTATTGACAGAGGAAGGACTCACGAATTCAACCCATGCACGCCTCCCTCAACCTGCGCACTCGCAGTCCTCAACTCAAACCTCACTTTCTCACTCCTCACACCCTCCTGTAACTCCAACACACTCTTCACACCAATATCTTGACACGAATGTTGTAAACCAGCGTGCAGATAAGGTAAGAATTGTTTGACGGATCCTTTATCTTGGACGTCGCCTGAGACGCCTTGAGCGACTTTGACGGCGGAGGACTCGGAGAAGTAACGTGAGGTGGCGGCGTTTTCGTGTTGAGTTGGTATGGTGGATTGACGTGCTCCGTTGGTTTGAGAGGAACCGGCCTCCTTGACGGCTTTGCCTTGTTCCATAGCGTCCTGTGTCCAATTTAGTAACGTCGAAGACGAACAGAAAAGCGGAACGTACGATGCTACCCATGCCACGATAAGCTTTAACACGCTGTCCATCGTGATAAAAGTATTCTCCAGGAGCTTCGGTCGTTCCAGCCAACAGTCCGCCCATCATCACAGCTCCAGCACCCAACGCAAGTGCTTTAACGACATGTCCGACATTGCTGATCCCACCATCAGCAATAACAGGAACACCGAACTTGTTGGCGAACTCCGCAACAGCATACACTGCAGAAGCTTGAGGTCGACCAACAGCCATGACCTCCTGCGTGATGCAAATGGAACCGGAACCCATGCCGACGCGAATAGCATCTGCACCGGCGAAGATGAGATTGGCAGCTTGTTCGCGGGTGACCACGTTTCCGGCGATGACCTCGAGTTTGGGATACGTCTCTTTGATCCATTTGATCATGTCGATTTGGAAGATGGAGTTTCCTTGCGAGGAATCGATAACGACGATATCGAGGCCTGCTTCGACGAGCAAGGCGAGTCTTTCTCTATCAGAAGGACGGGTGCCGATGGCAGCTGCTGCGTAGAGTTGTTTGGATTCGGGAAGTTTAGATGCGAGAGGGTACGTTTGGTTCTTGAGGAGATCGCTGCGTGCGAGGAGCGCGACGAGACGACCTGCGTCGTCGATGATGGGGAGTTTGCCCTTCTTGGAGTCGCGGAGGAGGCTGTTAGCTTCGGTGAGCGTAACACCTCTGCGAGCGGTGACTACGTCGGTAGTCATTACTTCGGAAAGGACGGTAGTAGTAGGTCGGAACTGGATATCACGCGACGTGACGATGCCTACGAGCTTTCCACCTAGGGCACCAGTATCTGAGGAGTACGATCAGCATCGATGTTTCAAAATGTTGAAGATTGAGATGATAGGGATTAATCAGTAGTCACGAAAGTCTCCGCAAATCACGCCGTTGGCGTTACTCGGAAGAACGAAGGTTGTGATAAAATAAACAGTTCATCATGAAGAGCAAGTACGAGAAAGGAGTGGCTCGAGGCTTAGACTCACCAGTGATAGGGATTCCGCAGAATCCGAGGCGCGCTTTGATGTCGAGCACGTCTGAGACCTTGTGGTGAGGGGAGAGAACGACGGGGTCGGAGATGAAGCCATTTTCATGGCGCTTCACCGCTCGAACCATAGCAGCCTGCGAAGCCGCAGACTGATTATGATGAATGACACCAATACCGCCCAACAGCTATATTCCACAAAACAAGCTTCAGAACCCCTGACATCGCCTCGTAACGAAAAACGTGCTCACTGCCATACTGATAGCCATCTCTCCCTCCGTCACAGTGTCCATCGGACTCGACATGAAAGGCGTCTTGAGCACCACATTTCGAGTAACCCGACTCTCAGTGACCACATCGCTGGCGCTGAAATCGATTTTTCCTGGGAGAAGGAGAAAATCGTTGTAGGTGAGACCACCGTGCAGCTGAGCGTTCATGAGCTGCGAGACGGATAGTCCATCACGCTCTTGGTAGGTCTTGAGGAGGTCGAAGGCTTGAGAGGGGGCGAGATACGTCTTGTGAGGGACGGGCATTGTGGGAGTATGCGAAGGAATTTTTTTGACTAAGCGCGCCGTCTTATACCGGCGTCGGAACTCGGATCATTCTCTTCGGTTGCACTTACCATGAAGGCTGCAATATTAAATCGCCACGTACAATCACACCGACTTGACAAAGCTGAGTCTGGACCTTATCTCTAGCTTCATTTCTGCCAGAATGGCCTGAAATTTTCCGAGTCCTAGACATTATGCCTGAGGATGCTAGCGCTAACCCCCGGACAGCCGCGACTCCGGTGAGGAATTTCGTATCAGGATTGTTGAACTAGAACGGTTTGATGTACATGGCGAGCTGAATATCTGTCCAGGCAACTCTCAAATCCGTGGCGAAGAGATACTGAAATGACGACACATAAGAGACCTAGAGCTTCGTCGACCCTAATTTAACGAGAATATTGTCTGGATTTGCACAATCAGGTTAGGAGCGCGAAGCATGTCAAGAGAAGATTGGGACATTCTGTAATTACTCAATGCAACGCCTGAGTAGACTTCATTCTGAATAAGAGGCTTTCTTTCTTAACACCCGTCAGTCGGCAAGGTTCAGAAATGTTTGAATCCCGATTTGGGTGAGGTCGTCGAGGCAGAGCGTGGTATTGTCTGGAAGGTGGATTTCGTCTGATCGTACAGTGAACGACACTAAATTTACACAGGTACCTGGCCGGCTCTACCCGGAGTTGTTGCACTCGCATCTAGAGTTGACGCACCCACTGCCTGAGCCTTATGAGCGCCTTCTAAACGTGTTGAATGGCGTGATGCCACCTGGAAGGCGGTGAAAACTGCGCATTGGTTGCACTCTTGTCTTGATTTAAGAAGTCGAGAACATCTCCACTGAACCACCCATCTTCTTTCATGGCTCATCGCTTGCAGCGGCTTCACGATGGTTGCGGGAACCTTTGGGAATCCAGCAAAGGCCTTTCAAAGAAGCGGAAAATAGCCAACTCCGCGCATACCTTCGCCGAAGGACTACTACACCACGGCAAAGGATTCCCATTATGGAGCCCAAATCCAATCGACGCCGTTGTTTGTGTAGCGGATGTTGGCATTATAAAGTTCGTCTCTTCTCAATAATTGGACGTCCCCAGATCCTGAAATCTTCGCAAAAGCGAGCGTGGTCGGTTTGAGATCTTCTTCAACATCCTGCTTTCACGGCCACAACATGGATTTGATGAACAATCTCCTGGGGTCTATTCATTACCGGAGGGGTTTCCACCGTTCGAGTTTGAACCCCTTTCTGGAGAGACACCGGTTCATGTGGACCCGCTACCCGAAAACAAACTATTCATGGATAGATCCAGACGAGAGTTTGGAGCTTCGATGGACGCATCAAGGTAGGCTTGAACATTCAGTTATGTCAATGTTGTCAACACTGATCTCAATAACTATCCATTTTGACGAATTTGGTCTCTAGTGGGGGCTTAGGCGTACTCGGGGGAGGGTTTTCCTTTTCAACGGAACGTTCTAGCGGCGCTGCCTTATTCACGTCGCATTCCATCACATATGATCTCAACCGGAAGTACGAAACTAAATTGAAGAACCATCTGATCAAATATTCGAGCTGGTGGGAGAACTATGTTAGCCAGGAACATGAGGGGTTACGCCTCTCGGACATCGTGATCGTCACTGGATGCTACAACACCAGAAACTGGGCGGTGGCTGCATTTGATAATAGCCGATCGAGTGCGCGGATCAAATTCCAAGTGCAGGATGAAATCGGCCTTTCTGTCTGGGGATCATGGGAGGCCACTCAAAGTATCGATACTAAAGCAGGGCCAGATCGAAGATGTGAAACACCCTCTCGAAGACCTGTCCCTTGGATAGAACCTTCTCAGTATGCTGACTGTGATCAGAACGTGTTCCTGAAGGGGTTGCGGTTCACGACACGGTCTTCCTTCTTCAGCCTCAGACTCAAAGCTGGTGCAGGACCTCATTTGCTTCCAAGGGATCACAACGATTCAGAGGGTGAACCTTCTTTGACTATAGCAAACTTTCCGTCCCTTGACAAGGTGCGTAGTGTGGATCCCCTTTTTTGAACCGGCATTAATCAATAGCTATCGTTATCAGGGACATTCGTTGCACGATGAGCTAATGGAGCATTATTTCATGGTGAAGTTTGTCTGTGCTCGACCTCTTCATATTTACTGAAGGTTCCAACACAGAAAACTGAGGCCGACATCGTTATAATAGATCATGATGAAATGGCTATTGCGTCTGCTGTTAGTCCCAGTATTGACTGAACTCCGTGGAGAGCACCACACTGATCCCAAAATCCAGATATTAAATCGTCACCAGTTGTCAAGTGGGCCGGAGCAGGCGTACTTCCGTCACTTCATGCATCCAAAATGGGTAATTGTACACGGCAAGAAAAGTCAAGTGTTCTTCTGTGTTTCACGTGGATAACTATTTGGTGCTGACCCTCCGATCAGTCATTTCACGGGAAGGAGAGCCCCAAATTGAGACATTGATGGGTGAAATGTCACGTCAAATGTGGCTGGTCATCCCCGCATGTTTCATTCTCCTTTCTTTTCTCTTTCTTTGCATGTATACAATACTTCGCGATGCTGCCATCTCATCCTCTTCAAGAACGTTTTCGTATGTGGCGGGTGTTGTCCTCATGATTCCCTTTGCAGTGGCTCTCCACGCCTCTTGTAGTCAATCCGACAAGCAGCGTCCGGAAAAAGGGTCCTGGGATAAAGATCCCTATGGCGACAGAAGGGAGCAAGGGCCGAATCCACAATTCAGCCCGAAAGGTGCGAAATTCAGTTGTGTGTGTTTACAACACTAATATAGTGAACAGGGAGTCAGGTCGCACAAGCTTAGCCGCAAGGTTAGCCGAGGACCCTGTCTCTCTGTGTGACACCCGGCGACAGCAACTATTAATCCTCACAACTGTAGAGATCGTAGCATAGCGAATATATCATTGTTTTTCTTTGTATTTTCTTCTGTCGGACCAATCACTCATACCTCGAGTTATATAGTTACCTTATTGTTCTGCCTTTTCTTGGTTTATCCTGCCCAATCGCTATCGTTACGGCTCCTCGGACCCGCAGCATAGCAACAACTTTTCAATTATCTTTCATATTCTGTAGGACTCTGTTTAGTACAAATACACCTGTAATTACGCCTCTAGAGCCCTCAAAATACGACCTGCGTATCTCTCACCCTCTGTTTATGACTGGTAATCTGTGCTAGTTGCTGTAAGAATCTGAGTTCACCTGGAACTGGTCTGTTAGATTCAAGATCTGTTTGTTTGTTAGTCGTTCGCTTGGTTCCTGGACGAGCCTTCGGAATAGACAACGTTTGATTAATTGATATATTGTTTGTCTATATACGGGCATATATACGACACACCGACCTCATCCACTACTCCGACCTCCCACCCATTATCCAGATTCTCCACACAACATTCATGTCAATTTGACCTCCTAGACGTCAAGGAGATGGACTGTATCTACCACATTTAGAGAGTGCAATCCTTGTCCTGTCTCTGCAACGAGCAATTTTCTAGTGTTTCACCGGAATCAAAAACTTGGGCACATAAATATTCACAATTGTCCTACTTAGTATATGGTGCTGCAAAAATCACTGATGCGACCGTGATATCTCAACTCACCACCGAGTCAAATTGTCGAGTGCAGCGACTGGATCAATTTCTTCGTTTTCTCATCTCAACGACTTGCAATGAGGCAGGCAACATATCTTGTTCCGCGAAGTTTGCCTCCGAATGCTCCAATTCACCGTTCTCGAGAAATCAAAACTTCCACGCCCGCTTGAACCTCGGCGTTATACTATACGTCCGTTTGTACCAACTGTCGGTTCCTATGTTCAAAGAAGAAGCATCCAAAAATGTTCTCCTGAACCTTGCAATTATGTCGGCAGGTTGATGTAATTGCCCGAGTCGAAGATCCTGAGTTTGTTGATCTCAACTTCGTCGATCGGACAAACGAGACATGTTTGCGATATGGAGCTCGTTGATCCGAGGAATCGGCATATTTTAGTTGGGGCCGTGACGAGTGACATCTCGATTGGATCAAGCATTAGACTGAACATCGATGTAGAAGCGGCATTGAAGTGCGATCAGGTCGAATATGTTATCATAACAGCCAAGCGAATGTGAAGGAATCTCAGGCGTTTTGCGAACGAGATACGGAGACTGGACGATCCACGAATTGCTTCTGTCGATGCTATAGATCAAGTGGTCGAAGTAGCCAGCATCTTATCCGAAGAGTCAACAGGTTTTGATTGAAAGAACCAATGGGATCGAGGATTTTTGAATGCAGGGGCGGCGGTAGTGGATGATCAAGTCGAAAGCACCGAAAAGAATCAAATTAGATAACCGAAAGGACATGGATAGGCGTGAGACCTTCGACGAAGTTGACATGGACTTCAAAGTTTGACAACGAAAGCTGAAAGTGATACGTTCCGTCTGTCGATGATTACCCTGTGAAAGTTAATAGCATCCAGTCATCGGCGTTCTAGAGATTCATTCCATGAACTCACCAAATAACCGGGTCTGAAACGTCGAATATCGACGGCCCCATCCCTGTCATGTAGTGGCTTCCTGTCGTAAGCGCCCCACATTAAAGCCCTTGCTGAAAGCATCATGTGAGTATGAGAATCTCCACGACGCGAGACGAAGGAGTCCATCAAAAGTCGATCACAGGTATTTAGAGAGCTAACCTTCACGGGATCAGTGACGCATCCTTCGCACTTCGTGGGTTAGACAACTTCCTCGTCATTTTGAGCTAAAACCGAAAGTGGTGTAGTGCTGCCAAATATTTCTTTCCCTTTCGATTTTCGTCGGCACGTCACGAGTCGGTAGCATCCCAAGCCTGAGTACAAGGTCCAAAACCCTATTCGTGTCCATTTCCTCGGCGCAAGTCTCAGGTAGAGAAACCAAAGCACTAAAAGGAGATAAAAAAATTATCGATCAAAGCATGACCTCCCAAGGCCGCCGAACAGGATCCCAAGCATGCTTGCTGGCCGGCGGAGGAAACAAGGAATATCCTGTCGAAACCATGCCGGCATATTTCGATCGTATACGCGCAGTCGAATATTGAGAATTGCCAGCTTGAATGAGAGGAAGGATGACGTGGGAGGACGGATATAACGCCTTGAAGGCCGATTGGTGCCGCAGCTCCGAGACCGACGTACCCGAAAATCCGAAATCCGGCGAGACCTCGTTGGGAAGGTTGACAGGCGCCCAAACCGACAACACGACGACGGCTTCGTGTTCGTCGACACGAATCACACGAAGTTGTCGGCCGATGGGATGAAATTTTCATGGGTTCTAGAGGACGAATGTCTCGAGCGTCATGCCCTCGTGTCAGCCTGAGTATGTTGTAGAACCATGATGGTTGTCAGATTCGACTAACGCATTGCGCATCTAGGAACACGAGCACGTCTTCAAGCGCCGACGTTGATTGAAGGGAACCGCTCAGTTGGGAGACTTATCCCGTTCTTGAATCGTTCCGCACGCGACTTGCAGAACTGTATCAGAGACAGGTGATCTGTTCCGGGCCGCCACATGTCTTTCATTATCCAAATCCATCCATCCTGGAATTTCTCCAGATCTGCTAGCGCTCCGTCTTCCCTTCATTGACTCAGATCTGTTCATCCGTTCTTCATGGCCCTGATACTCCGGTACTGGCAGTGTACATTTTAGTTGCGAAACTGGGGAAATGCAGACTAGAAGCAAGGGTCATCGGAGTTCTGTCGATCGTTGCCTTATCAATCTACAACCTTTCTTGCCGACAATACATTCAAGCCCAACTCCATTGATTCGAAACTAATCAGGATGACACAGTGAGTTCAAGTCAGCTTTGCCGACACAAGGTCATCTGACGTACTCATAACAGAACTTCTCACACGGCCGGCGGGCGGTCCCAGCCGTTCCTATTCCACTAATTCTAATCAATATCGTTGACCGCATCGCCTTTCAATACGAATCGCCATCCAGGATCCTTTCCATACAGTACATCATCTGACCATCCCCCCTCTCCTTCATCAACATACTCCCAGCCCAATCCATCAAATCCCTCAACCGAAAATCAGTCCAAACTCCCTTTTTGCCCCAATCTCCGAATTTAGCTGTAATACATTTCCAAGAGAAGGTACCTCTGCGGTACCCACGACGGGCGGTGAATACACTTCCCTTACAAAGCCTTCTTCCTCCCACTCCCTCGTACACCAATTCAATACGCTTTCGCTCGTTCCTGTACCCCAATATGAACTGCGAAGAAGCCAAGTTCTCTCACTCGGTCCTAACATCCGCTCAACACCCGCGCGATGTCCTCCGTGGTGTAACGGTCAAGCCTTCGAGCTCTTTCAGTCCCTACTGACTCGGGAACCTCGCATACTCATGCTTATGCTTCCTAATTCTTCATTCGCGGACTCGGAGTATGTACCCTCTCAGGTAAGGAACTAGGACTGAGATGATCTCACATATGCGCATACAGACCCTTTCATCTCGTGTGAGGCGTATTGTGCGCATGGTCATTGTTCCTAGGTTCCTAGGTCCCTCACCCATCCAACGCTAACAGAGAATCTGGAATCTCGCTTGTGGCGGCTGGAACGCAGGGCCCATCAATAGTTACGATCGGCCTCCGATTCGACAGGCGCAAGCTTGAGGCCGCCGTGATCTACGGAGCGCGAGCACGCGCACGAGCCCACCTGCCATTTCGAGCATCGGCTAGGCAGCTGTCAAAGTATGCTCACGCGCGTCACCTGTTGGACGAAGAGAGTAATGATAATCCTATATTCGGTCTCGTTCCTTGTCGATCGCATCAAACTTCATATTCCGAATCCGCTTGTTTGAAAAACGAATAGCATATTCACCTCCGCAGTGCCTCGCACGCGCTCCCTCTCGTTGGTCCTATCATCATGTACTCCTGGTGCACGAGACGTCGAATATACCGGTCGGGTATACCAGATCCCATCCCATGATACGGCCATTGCCTTGAAATTTACTATATTTATCAACGATTTACGACATGCTATGCTCTCCTGATCTCCATGCCACCGCTATTCTCCTAACGTCCCTGACTCGCGCTCCTTTTCGGCCTCGGTATTAATCTCGATCGCAGCCTATACTTTACTGCACGTTTGAAAGGCTGAGCGTTAGGATCTTAACCATCCACTAGGCTTACATCCGTCCGATATCGAGAAGTTCGAGTTCATATCAGTACCGCACATCCCGTCGCAGATCACCGAAGGGTTCAACCTATTGCACTCCTTATCTTTGGTTTCGTAGTGCTTTCTGAAAGTGTTCGAGCTGATCTCTCATCGATATCGTCCGGACCTTAGGCTTCTTTCCTCCTCTCATTCTCAGTTCACAAAAGTTATAGTTTGCTGCCGCAAAATTTGATTCCGTCGTCTTCTCGTCTTACAGTGGTATTCCGTGCCTCGATCGCGATCGTATTGAAATCATTAGCAACTCTGATCATATTCGGAAAAACGAACTTGAGATTAACGAGCGTCCTCACGGATGGATCTACACTCGCTCGCCTCCGTATTGATCAATGCAGAATTAGGCCATACGAATTTTAATCACGCTATTGATGCCATTCGCACACCGTTCGCTCAGCATGTCCAAATTCACATCCAAAACATTGGACCATCCACCCAAACGCTCGACCTAATTCATTCCGGCTCTCACTCTCACCAATCTCGCCACAGCCACCTTAGACTGACACAAGATGACAAAAAATCCCAACTCAACTCATAACGAAGCTCCGGTTACTATTCCCATATACAGCCAATCACAAGCCTCTCACTCTAAATACAGATTACCAGTCCAATGAACAAACCCGGAGAAAATTTCCTTTTTTGAGTAGAGTTACGAGATATTCTCAGACTCTCAGCGCCCCGCTCTTTGATTGTTCAATTAGGTCTAAACCCCGCTCCTCGTGCTCTCACTCTGCTTAAAGTTATTACCTAGATGGAGTCGGAGGCTTTGCCTTGTGACTTTTGGTCTGGCGACAGCTCACAGCTTGATTGAATGCCATTTCATCGATGGAGCCATATTGACGGTGTTGGGTCATTGCAATATTGGGCGCCTTGGTTTCTGTCGATAGATTGTCGTGAGAACAGAGGAATAATCCGAAGTACTAGTTCTGTGAGAGGCCGTCTGTCAGCAGCAGGTACTAGTACTGTCAGCTATTCTCCGAGGCGAACAATCAATTCGCCGTATGTTCTCCAAGGCCGTTTTCTCCGAATGAGTGGCTACTTTTCAAGGAGATCTGCTGGGTGACATTCGAGCGTCTTCATTTGAAACCTTGGAGTATAATCGACTTCGACTTCCAATCTTCCGCAAAGTCATTCGTTCCTGTATGAGAGGTCGAATTCTGCGAACTGCAAGGCGAACTCTGACGTGAACCCGAAACATCGATTTGCTTCTCCGAGTTCGTCCGAAGCAGATTCATCCCTCTCCGGAATTCTAGCCACCCCACTATAATTTCTGGTCATAAAAATTGAATTCGGCCGAAGGGAAAAGAAGTAGGACATACTCGGCCTACGCTGATGTTCAATCAAGTTCTCACTCATCACATCCAGCACTCCACGTTTAATACCTATTCAAGCACTTCTTCTATTTCTCAGTGTTGCCGAAGTGACTGACTTCGAAAAGGTACAATCATCAGCTATCAAGATGTGCGACCGAAGGTGAAAGATTTTTTGTTTGGGATTTTCTTATCTTCATTTCTCGAGGCGGAGTGTAGCTGCGTGCGAGGCGCGTCTGAAAAGAGTCTTTGACGCTGATCCTAGGGCTTCTGTCCACTGTAAATCGGACGTCTCGAGTCCTCGATGAAGTCTTGAAGTCCTGAACGTCTGTGTCGACGTCGAGGATCGAGCCAACGGTCATGATCGGTTCCTCAAGCCTCGGTCTATCCTTTACCCCTTCAAGAATGGGATCCTGGTCGACGAGAACAAGTAAAAGGAATAGTATTGGGTGTGGATATCTTGGGTAGCTTTCTCTCGGTCTTTTGCCACAAATTGCCAGTTCATTAAGTCGCACCGTAGCATGGTGGTTTTAGGATAAGCAATAAAACATAACTAAATACTCACGAACATTGGGAGCTCACTTATCCTAGCCGGACACAAAGCTCCAACTTAAAAAACTCGAGCTCCAAGCCACACAGATCAAGATTCACGTGTAGGTGAAATCTTAAGAGTCCCGAGCAAGTATGTATCATGATGACATCGATATCATGGGCAAAACCTTCACAAACCAAACCATTCGGCAGACTTTAATCGTTTCAACATTCTTCCAACCGTCTCGACGTCCCGGAGCCGAAGGCCTCAAGCTAAATAAAGCGGGGCGAAACACAACTCAAAAAATACTCGTAGAAAGATCCCGTTCGGGACCGGCATGACCTCACGCCTCGACGAAAGGCACCGGATTCCCTGACAGTCTGGCTCAAGCCTCAGGGCCAGATTCAAACAGCATGCCTGAACGTCTTCCGTGGAATGGCGGCTCCGAATTTACCTCGGCATTCCGTAACTCTCTCCTTTCTCTTCTCATCCACTCATCTGCGTCAAAATCATCACAGGCACTGACATGCACCATGCTCAGCAACTTTATTCCGCATTTGGTAAAGCACAATGCCCTAATGTCATTCAATGAAATAAGCGAATAAGCGAATAGAATAGAATTCACCTAAGCGATTCGGGAATTAACGAACCTCTCTCGTCTTGTGACTCCCGTCTTGTATTTTTCTCGCGTACACCTGCAGCGCTAAACATCCTTACAGCATCCATCCACATGCGCATGCCATGCGCTACGCAACGTCCAGGCGTTCACTCAGCTCAGGGCCGTCAGTGGAAATTGCCAGCTGGAAATTACCGAAAGGGCGTCATTATAGTCGTATTCATGTTCATAGCCGGTGTACGACGGTATGGCATCTTCCTTGAGCGTTTCTCGGACCTTCGTTTTGGTTGGAGCATCATTTCGAGACTTGAAGGCGTTGGCCGTGAGATCCTAATATTAATTATACTAGGGTCGTTGGGCGTCTTTTGACCTTGTGCTTTCTTACTGGCAATTTCCTCGATGAACTCGAGTTGGGGCGCTTTGGAAAATCTTGAGGTAAATTGGGACTGACGCTGACATTTTATCATTATTTGTTAGAGACGAATTACACTACCAGGCAGCCACGGCGATGACCTGAAATCAATTTTTACTCTATTTCTTGGCCGAGCGCTCAACGGGCTCATGGTCAGAAATATCCCCACTTACACAGCCTACCGCAGCGTCCCGAACTCTTAGGCCATCATCGATTCTTCAAGTTAGCCCTTAGTTCGTGGTTCGATGGGAGATCCGGGCGTTGATGATACTAGTACTGCTATCATTGATTCGAACACTTTAGGCTTGCGGCGTCCGTGAGTATTCTCGCTCCGTGCTCAATTTCCTACTTGGGTTATGTCGAGATACTGCTAGATTTGCGAAGGAGAGGTTTGAAGAGGAATTCCCAAAAAGAGTCTGAGAGGTACGAGACGGAGGCTGTGAGTCAGTGAGATTCTGCTTCGACATCTCCTAATTCGTCCACCGCAGATCGTTCGCACTACAACGTGAAATTTGGACAGAGCACAAGCCGCGACTGCGAAAATATACCAGCATAGTGTTGCAACCCGTCCGATTCCGACAGGACAGCATCTAACAGTACAGTAGATCACCGTCAATATCAATATAACATTCGTCCCTGAAAGTCCTGACGGCGCCGTAAATTACAGAAGGACCAGAAGGTGCCGTAAGCCTAACCGCATCAGTCGTATGCGACTTGCGGCTAGACGGCCAGATAGTCAGGGTAGAGGGGCGGGGGATCGGCGCACTTGTTGGGCGCTGCGGGGAAGGAGGTGGTCAGTTACCGTGACAGCGTGGGATTCCTCGATTTATTCTGAGCTCGAGGTTTGCGAGAGTTCAGTCGTTTGAAGTTTAAAAATTTCAGTCGAAGTTCGAGTTCGTTTTGAAGAAGTGTGAGAGTTGGAATTCGAAGTCAAGTAGGTATGGTTGATTGCGATATAAGAATATATGTACACGATATGAGATATCAAGATATCAAGATGTAAATGGTCTACTACTGAAGATTAGAGGCGTAAGAATGATTAGGAAAGATGATGAGCAGATATTACTCTATATGCGTCTGAATCGTGATCGTGATGAGGAATGGGGGTATGTATGCGGTATGGTGTATGATGGAACGAAGAAACAATATGCCAAAGCCAATGGCGAGATAGCCGACGACCGAAGAACGAGGAACGACGTCTGAGTATGCATGCATGCAGAGATCAGAGCGAAAGTCTCGCATCGCACGTTCAGGAACTAAGCACGAGCATTCAAGCACGAGCATTGAACATGAACCCCAACAGTCAGCGGCTGTGCGCGAGAATCGGGGTGGTCGTACCATCCTCTCATCCTCGCGTCTTGAGAAGACGGAGACGGAGGTCTCGGTCGGTCGACGAAGGATGAGTGCATGAGTAAATGATGGTATGATGGTATGACAGAAGACTCCTCAGTCCTCAGTCCTGAGACGAGTCGGACGACTGCTAGTGATCGACGAGTAAGGTGACAACCGTGAGACGATCCCAGCGTCCAGATCGAACGATCATGAGACTCCCAGAGAGGAGGAGGAGGAGAGGTTGGGGTGACGGATGCGGCAAGGAGGGAGCAACGTGTCTTATTACGATATATAGGTATGACGCGTTCTTCGTTGTCCTTGTTGTCGTCGGTGTTGTCAAGCACTGATGCTTCGGCCGAGCTCCTCTTTCGCAATATGCAGAAGTGGAGCAACGGCAAGCTATGCTGACCACAGACCCAGGCGAGGTGGGAGGTGGAGGGTGGATGTGGTGGTGTGGGTGCTTCGGCTTCTTCGACGGCGCAGGGTAGCGGGATCAAATGGAGTGGGATTGATGAAGGAGGGGCGAGGAGAGAGAGGGGCGACGTCGTGCCGAGGCGGAACTTGCAATAATGCAATGAGGAGAGGGGGAGAAGCGCATAACCACGCCGCAGATTAGAGCTTATTCTGGTCGATATGACGCATGAGAATAAGCGTCGCTAGCAACTCTACAATACACAATAGTAAGTCACTGCCGAACGTACGAGGAGCAGGAGGAGAGGATCAAGGGGAAGGGGAAGAAGGAAGGACGTACCGACGGCAACTTGTCCGTATGCTTCGTCGATGATGAAGAAGTTCCCTGAGGACATTTTGTCGTATATTGGTTCGGAAGGATCTTTGAGGTCGAAGTGGGCGACTACTTGGTTGAAGATGTTTGTGCACTGGGGATCATTGAGGATTAGGGATGAGGAGGAGTGGGTTGGGGAGACTTACGGTCCATGTTTGACCTGGGAGGATGCATTTTTGCCATCTGTACTCGTTTGAATCGAGGGCTTGGAATTTACGATAGAGGGAGCTATGCCTCTCGTTAGCACGAGTCTCGGTATAGCATATAAACGCAGAACGTACCTTCCACCGAACTTGCTAACCTTTTTCAAGTAATTCTTCAAAGGAATCACAGTTCCCCCCGGACCACCAAGCACAACATAAGCCTCCGACAAATCCTTCTTGGTCCCCAAATCAATCATCCCACTCCAAGATCCCTCAATAGAAGCAGGTACAGTCAAAGGCGACCTCGACCGATGTCCTCGGTCGTAGATGAGGAGTACGGGACGGTTGGGAGCGATCATGGCGGGGACGACACGGAGGAACATCCTGTCGTAGGTATCGTTGTAGTCGGATGTTGTGAGGTGGCCGGTTGTATCTTCGAGAGTGTAGGGTACGCCGAGGCCGTGGAGGGACATTTCGATGTCGAGAGGTGGGGGTGTTGGATGGTGAGAGTGGGGTGGGATTAAGTACTAGAGGTAGTAGCAACCGGGATATATGAGGTATGAGGTGCTAATCGCCAAGTCGGGGGTCGACGGAAGTGATGAGTCAGACCTGCGGGTAGCGTAGTCCTAGTCCAAGTGCTTGCTAGTCCAAGTCGACGCTGCCGTGCGTGCGTAGTCGTCGGGAACGAAGAGGCAAGGATGAGATGAGGAAGGGGGAGGAGTCAAGGAACTCGATCGATATATAAGGAAGAGGCATGATACTACCGAAGACGCTGGGCAGGCCGAGCAAGAGAAAAAGAAAAGGAAAGGGCAAAGCAGAGAAGCCGCGTCCGCGTCCATCCGCAAACAGGGACAAATACGCCACGACAAGGATGGGACGGCAAAGAAGACGGTCCCGTTCGGGATAATGCTCAATCGCACTAAACCCATTCCGGTTCCGAGCGCTTGGTGCAGATTTCTTTGGAATCTTCGAACGACGTTCGTGGAACTGGCCTGATCGAGTATGACGAGCCGAGGGAGTGGATCGACGCTTTGGGAGGAATTGTGTTCCTTGGCGGATCAATTCAGTGGAGGTGATCGAAGATTTGGGGCAGTTTGGGACGAAAGTAAATTGTATTGATGAAGTGACAAGTGCACACGCTCGACCGCTCGACGCGAGGGCGCGTATTTTCTATTCTATTGCTATACGATTTCTTGGCTGCGCCGCTAACGCCGGACCCGTCCGTGAGTAGCACGACACGACGTCGTGCATTGACTCGATGAGTTGTCCAATTTGTATTGATTTGATTCGCGTGCTGAACGAATATAGTGCCGCTTTTCGCGTAACTCCGACTAGTCCGAACACATCACTACTGTACGTGCTGCGCATTGCCTTCCCCTGCCATCGCCGTGCCTAGCGATATATTCTGACGACCGTCTGACGCGCCAATGACGGATCTCGGTTTCGATGCCTTGCTAGGCCTGCCGTTGACGAAAATAGTCATTTTATTCGATTGATATTGACGGCTGCTAATTTGCTTCCACATCGCCTCGCCGTTTGAACGAATCCAGAGTCTCAGACTAAGAGTACCCGACCGATGGTGGAATTTTCGACCGTAATGAAGTTACAATCGACGAAAGATCTCTCACACAGACCCACGACTACACTTTTTATCCTATTCGAGACGACTCGATACCAATTTAGCTTCTCCAGCCACTTTCTCCGGGCCGCCGACTTCCACTCTCCTTCATCCTCTCCTTTTTTCTTTGATTTGTTCTCTATGTGCGACCAGCGAATATTTCGTTTGGATGGCCAAGCTTGAATATCTGACCGTATCTCGGCTTATTATTAGCCTCCCGGTAGCCGGTTCCTCCCCGGCCCGTCCTTCTCACCCGTGACCCGAACACATTTCTTATCTTTATCTTTATGGCTCTCTTTCTTGGTCAATTCTATTCGAACGTGTCCACGACGGACGTGTGAATCTTGAATGCGATAGGCAATGCTTCGGGAGCGAGTATCTATATTTGCTTTATTGGTGGAAGACTCGAAGAGTCGAAGGATTGGACGAATGGAAGGGGAAGGGGTGACGACGATGACATAGCGGGAGACTCGAATGGGGTATGTCATTTCAGAGTGTACCTTCGACTATCCCATATGTATTCTCGAGCAGAGCTGACGTCCACGGCGGCCGTGTTTACAGATTAGATCATTGGCAAGGTTCCTGAATTCTGGACGCCACAGTTCGTACTCCTCGTCTTCGTTATTTCTGCTCGTTCTGCCTGGCAATGGCGATTAAAATACATCCGCATCGACGTCTCGATCTATATTCATCGATCCCGACATCCTTGCTTCGCTTTCGCTCTATGCTCTCATGCTACCTCTATATCCAGCAACGAAGTTCAACCCATCCCAAAATCGATCAACCATAAGTCGTCTTCCGAGTCCAATTCACGTCTCCTGATCTGACTCACTACCAAACTTCAACCCTCCCAAACTCGATGTTCCTATAAAGTGAATCTCAATCTCAATCCCAATCTTCACCCCGATCTCATTCTGTTCTATTCAGAATACCTGGTCGAAAAGCGCTCGATCGGAAATCCCCACGACGAGCGGCCTGCCGCCAGGCGACTGCAATATAATTACCCCTCCACATAATTGCTAAGATAAGAACATCAGCGCCTCCGCATGCTCGTGACCAAGATCAAGCTAAAGACCAAGGACAAAGCCAAGCCCCGACCCGCCTTGGCTTTGCACTGCGCATTGTTCCGTTGTACTAGTACTAGTAGTACTAGGTACTGGCAACGATCACCGTGTCTCCCGTAGGTGTACCCGTATCAAAGCTGAATCTCAGTCCCAAGACCGACGCAGAACGAAGAAACTAGAAATGGGAACGGGAAATCAAGTTCCTTCCGCCAGCCAGTCTATCCCTCATCCGTCGCACTTCATGCACAATTCCCGGCACGATCGACGATCTCGATACCCGACCTGATCGAATATTTATTACTCGTTCAGGCCGACCCAGAGATCCCAGATCGGATATCTCGTTGCCGTCGTTAGACTGGATCTTTGCTCGGCTACCAGATTCAAGATTTGGAGATTGACCGTACGGTAAGGTCCCATATGTCCTCGGTGCCGTGGCGGGCGGGGCGCTTATCCTTACTGATAATTGTTGATTATTTTGGGATAGTCGGGCTCGGATATTATAGGTAGGTAGGTAGGTAGGTAGACCGCTTTTATAGCTTGGATGGGTAAGTGGAGCTTTCTAGTAGTTTTTCTCAGTTTCTGATGCGGTTAATGTTGGCGCTTGATTTCAGGAGTGCAGTGACTCGTCGAAGATCGTTTTAGGCCCTTTGAATGCCCTTTGAATAAGTCGAGCTTCGAGTTTTGATAAGCTTGCAAGGCATGATAAGTGATGATGTCATGCTTTTTTGTGGTGGAGGTCGTAGCTGTCTTTAAAAGTCTCTCAGGTTTTTGTTCAGGAACACGTATACATCCGGCGACAAATAAGTTCAGACTACAATTTGAAGGTGCTCGCGTGTTCAACGTTTTTTGATACATTTTTGTTCAATCCGAGAACTCGAACGCACGCTCGACGCACGTTCGTACGCATGCCATCGTGCCACGCACCTCATACTGATATCCATCTCCATCCCAACGTCTCTCCATTCCATCCTTCCATCCTTCCAGGCCCGTCCCGGCCCCGAAATCCGGAAAACGAGAACGAGAACGAGAACAAACCTCGGAAAATTGAAGACCGTGCTCACCCTGATTTTCTTCGTCCCCTCCCCAGACACCCCGTTTCGTCTTCGTTTTCTTTGAGGGCTGGATTTGGAGGAGTGGCTGAGTTTTCTCGAGGATGGGCTGGGATTGGGTTAGGTCGTATGGTGCATTTGAGGAATTGGAGAGGAGAGAGTCGATGGACGGGAGACAGTCTGGATCGTTTGATGTTTTGGGTTTGGTCTATAGTATTTTGTGGAGATGTGCTCCACAGTTTGGACGGAATTTTTTGTGTGCCTGAGTCGCTCGAGTCGAGGTAATATATTATCTTGTGGTTGAATATCGTGGGAGAGCTCTGCATACATGCGACTCCTTCGCTGTGTGACCCCGTATATATCTGGAATTTATACTAGTATCTTTGAATACAAACGAGAGCAATTTTGTCTCTCACAAACCAATAATCGAACACAACAAAAAATTGCAACCGGTGTTCATCGACCCGGAGACTTTCCTTCCGTCCCTTCCGCCCACTGGAAAATTTCCAAGGTACAAAGACCTAAGGCACCCAGCAAGCAAAACGAGCAAACCGTCCCTGTAAAATTTCGGACACGTCGATCTGATTCCAGGCTCGGAGAGTCCGAGGCCGAATCGGTCGGCCCGTAGGGTAGAGGCGAACACGTAGTTTGAAAACACGTACGGCTTTACGGGTCTTGAATCCTGAGGACCTGAGGCGGGAGTTCCGGACGGAGAAGGAAGGAAGGAGCTTGAAAGCTTGGAGGCTTATTTTGTTATCAGGAAAAATAGGTGAGGCAGAATTTTAGTTCCTCCCTTTGAGGCATTTTCTTCGATTTTGAGATTTCGTGTTCGGAAGGCACCAGAGAAGCCAAGCGTACGATCCAAACATTCTCGAGATGCACAAACATTGGAGGGCTACAAGAATTGAGGAGCCTGCCAGTCAAAGCTGCGGTAGAAGCCAAGAACCCAACGTCATCGAGCTTCGTTATCTTCGAAAAATCGGACCAAAAACAGGGTTTCTGAGCCCTCGCATTCCTTATCGGACATAGCTCCAGGACCACTCAGGACACTCAGGACGAAGTTCGATCGGTCACGGCAGTCACTTCGGCAGTCGGTAAGCAGGCGTCGGATCGGATGTCGGGGATCGGGCGGGGAGTCGTTCCGATATATTCCGAGGAGATAACCAAGTGCTTATCTCTTCGCTGTGTCCTCTCCTCGTGAGCGAGTCGGACGATCCGTAGCTTCTTTGATGGGGAAAATCGGAGAGACGTTCGATTGACATGTTATAGCAGATGACGAAGAAATTTGTTTGTGATTCTAGAGAAGAATTCGTAAGCCATATATTCGAACTCGAAGATTATTGACCCATTCGTGTTCATATCCACTTCGAGAATCTCAGAAGAAGAACTGGGAGAATGATGGTGGAGGAATTGGGGTTTGTAACGCCACTCGCTAGAAGACGAAGTATTCGTTCACAGAATAGTCAAGTACACTGACTTACACACTCGCATATATGTCTCCGGGATACCGTGCCGAAGGATCGTCTGTACCCCTCTTCTCATCCTTCTTCTTTACCTCCATCAGGTAGTCCAACAAGCGACCTATTCCGAGGTCCAATTCATAATAGGCGTGGATTCAGATGACTCGGGAACGCATGGAATGAATAGCACACGACGGAATGAATCCAAAGCGATCGGAAAGGAGTGTGGGATTCGTCGAAGGTATGATGATGATGGATGAATAGATGATATGATAGACTTTCCAATGAAGCAGTAAGCGAGGTGGGTATTGAATAGTCGGAATCGCATCGCATCTGTATTCATGTGCTTGAGAAGCTCGCGAAGTCGAGAAGCCAGGAACGCAAGAAGCATGAGGGAGGGGAGGACTGCTTTAAGCGGTAAGCGTTCTGAGATTAAGGAGACGGAGAAGGGATGATGATAGGCTGGACGATTTGGGGGATAGGAGATTTCGCCCTCATTCTCAGAGTCTCCAGACTCGTACATTTGCTTCTTTTGAACCTACTTCCTTGTTTGGTATTTATATTAGGCGTCTGTTGGAGAAGTTGAGAAACCGGGGTGACGCTCTAGCGAATGTGCCTGAGATCACAAGAAGAAATTCAGTGAGGTCTTGAGGTGTCGATCTTGAAACGATGTCAGCGGTGAGTGATATATTGCGATGTCATGAGCGTGAGTTCTGACGCCGGTCCGGGGGATTCGGGATAGGGGTTGGTTTGTGTGGGAAATCTGAACGTCACGGTGGAGTGTTGATTCCGCTATTGCAGCGAGTCTCGGTTATCAAGGCGCATAGTCTGGAGCATTCGATGTTGTGGGGTGCAATTGAGCCGAAACGAAGTGGAAGGTACCAAGAACAGAAGTCGAATTCAAGCGAACAGAGAGTGAATGTGAGACGTCGCTTGGTGGTGTGAAAGATATGCCGCTTTAATTGAAGATGAGGGTGATGGTCTAAGCAGTTTGAAACAGATGACAAACAGACGTACCATCCGCTCATAAGTACGTAGATAAAGCGGGTTCTGTCATCTGGTTTTTCAGATAGTATGGCACATTGTGAAACGCAATGAAGGGATCTCGCGTTCTGTGGGAATGATACTCTCTATGAGATACGATTACTTAGGCGAATTCTGGATGGAACTTCTCTGGATGTCTTGATCGATGTTTTGCGACCATCGGCCGATATGTTAGGCATATTTAACTGTGATGAGTATCATTGCATTATCAAACGAGGAGATGTGTACGCTGACAAGCACTTACAAAGACTATCTATAACCCTCGCCTTCCGATGTGACCGGAGCTCAGGGCGTAGTTTCACTCGCGTGCTACCCTGTGAGTGGAGAACACAATCGCCAGGCCCAACACTCCAAGCTTTCAGATGTTCCATGTCACCCTTTTATGGTCTGGGAATCAATCCTGTTCATCCAGTCGAACGACGTTTTATTCGATGTGCCGCAGTCAATTTAGTAATCCTGAGAACAGATACGGTGGTCCTCATGAGATGGATGGCGCCAGTGGGATCCTGATATCGAGTTGAATTTATCGACGATTTTCCAATGTCGTTCGCGTTCTGAAACTTCTGGTAAAGGATGTTCAGATGCTGTCGCCGTGCTTGCTGGCGGAGTTTCGGAATTTCAAAGCACATTCGCGGTGCCGGAATTGACGAGAAAGATTGGAACTCCGCAAAGCTGAAACGTCGTTTACCGGTAACATGGCTTAACGCTCCTTAGTTTCGACGATTGTATTTCTTTCTAGTTCGCTGTCCATGACCGATTCAAACGTTGACAAGATACTCTAGCTGTCTCTCATATCTCCCCTATGGCTGATCATTTCCCAATCGACATCCGACAATATCCACAACATCCATATCTTCGCCCTCAATTTCTGCCAGTGTTAATTCGATGCAGTATACCGAAAGCCGTAACATCAACAGACTCATCGCTAGCATCTAGATCCATCTTCGATGCATCGAAACCCAAGGCCTCTGTGACATCGAACTCTGTACTCTCTTCAATGACATGTCGTCTCGAAACTCGGACTGTGAGACGTCCGTCTTTGACTTCATGTCTTGTAGTCACTCCGCTGCCGTATTGCATCTCTCGAGTACGCTTCGACACGCCTCGGATATTCGGGACTGAAACCGCACGACCTTTGATTGGAGAAGATTGGAAAGATCGTTGACGGCGAACTACCTTCTCGGGAGTTTTTAAATGCGAGTTTGGCGAGGGGGTGCTACGATGAAGGGTTGGGCTTCTAGGGAGTGATGCGGATGGTGGTGGCGAATTCCAATTGGTAGTGTCTGAATCCAACCTCGAGGTCATGAATGCGGGAGACTCAGTTGGATCCATTTCTTGCAGTGATAATCCTTCGGTCCCTAATAGGGCCAAGCTTTTGTCGATATCGTCAACGAGTAGGATACGCTCGCCGTTATGTTCGATAGCAAGACCGCGACGGGTGTTCGGGAAGGACGATAACCATTCCATAGTCGAAGGTCGGCCAGGGATGACGATATCACCAGCTGGTGGTGGTCGAGAATATTTCTGAGTCTCGATCTCGCTCTGGATATTTCCCAAGACGATGCCCATTTCACAAAGAGGGTCAGTTTCAGTCGTACTACAGAAAGATGCGATGCTCATTTCAGCATGCGAATATATGAAGCAGAACAAACGACTAACTGATTATCGTAGAAATGATATACCTGGTAAATATGAGCCAGCTTGGGATCGTCTTGCTTTCGGATTTGCTGACATGGAGGAAAGGGGCAGATACATGTAATTAGCTTGGCACGATCTCTGTGTGGCACAGCGAAGTTCGTTGAGCTTTCCATCATCGTATTATAGACAGGAACGGGTCTCTCACGGAATGTGTTTCAACCTATGCAAAGCCACTTGCAATCCCTTCTCGAAGCTTGCGGGACAAAGCCCACAAAAGGTCTTTCCCTCGGGCGGACTCAACCTGCTCATTCCTCGAGACGAGTTCATATCTTGGTGTACGGTGAGACCCATTTTGATGATTCTGATCGAAAGTTGCGAAGTTTGTGGGAAGGGAATTGGAATGACTGTGTCGAAAAGTGAGTGGGAGCGCGGGCTCGTCCATCTGAGTCCGAGAATATATACGCGAAGTGGACGAAATGCCACTCGTCGTATCCATCTGAATGACAAGCTTTTGGTGGAACATTGTTTGGTAGTCAACAGTAGATGTGCGCAACGTTGTTGTCTACAGCAGCTCTGAACCGTGCCACTCGAATATTATTGTTGCAACGCACAGCGGAGCTTGATTTCTGGACAATAAGTCGAGTCATTCTTGTCGGTGTGGCTGTGTGGCATGCTATCGTCAGGAAGTGCAAGCGGAGTCGCCATGACTACGACTGATCTACAACAAAAAGGTTACCAGGATATGAGAGGCAGAAAGTCTAGCGCCGCAGCAAAAATTGAAGGTCGAAAGGAGTTCGACAGTAAAAAAAAAGAGAGCAGGTTTATCAGAGGTCGCGACATCGACATGAGGGAGAATCTTTAGACAAAACCTTAACCGTCACAGTAAGTCGGGGCCAAATTCGAAACCCAAGAGTAGCATATGATATCAAACCGAAGCTGGAAACGGCAACGCTCGTATATTCAGAAGACAAAGCCAAAGGCTGTCATTGAACAATAGATCACCACGACTAAAGATATCCAGATTCCCATAACTCCTATTTCGTTCTTCGAGTAGCCTCTGGACAAGTGATGATCGTTGATAGTGTAGTTGAAGAGCTGTAATGCAGCTTGTCCCGGTTTCAGGTTTTGCCATCCGTACGCTGGAACCTATTCGTATAGTATATTGAGCGACGCAATTTGAATAAATGAGAGAGGCCATTACCTCTTCTCCTGCTCCGTAGACCCGCAGATATGCGAAGTTCGCAGATTGCTTGAATTGACCTGCTTTTACTCCGTCCACGAGGAAATTCGTGAACTTCGTCTTGTTGAAATTTTTATTGAATTTCGACGTGAGATTCGCGACCTGCGATAAGGGACTCAGAACTTGAGGACCGACGGAAGATGGACCATGCTCACCATGGACTCAACGCCGATATAGTTGAAAAGAAAATCCTAAGGAGAAGCATCGAGATCAGAGGTTTGGCATTTGACAGTGGGAACACAGTACTTACCGCGTCTCCGGCGTATATGAGAACCCTTATGTGCTACAAAAGCAGATAAAGATCAGATCCAAGCCGCCAACGTCGAGAGCGGGACTTACGTTGCCATTCGTGATGACCGACGCCAGATCCGGGGCAGAGTTCAACATCCAGTCTCCTGTAGATTCGAATTCGGCCATAACCGTAGCGGATTGGGACGAGAAATTCGTTTCGGCTCCAATTTGAGATCTGAATCATGTCATGTGAGCGGAAGAACGATATGTATTCGAAATTGATGGACGCACAAGAGAGTAGAATTCTTCAGGAAACCATCGATGGCGGGCGGGAATATATTTGCTGAGGCGCGAACATCATATTGGTCAATCCCTTGGGACAAAGGCGGGAGATATTGTTGCAAACGTTGTATGCATTCGAACACGCAGAAGATTGACTTGATATTCCGACGGCTATATAACACGACTGCATCAGAGCTTGACATCCGCCGCTTTGATAGAACATTGTCGAGGATTTGGCGACTTGGGCAGATGTTGCGGTCGGCTTGTATGGATTTGATTGAGAGTAGGTAAGATAGGATGGATATTGAGATAATGGGTCCGTGAGGCCGTTTCCGATGCCGAGTGTCTTTAGGTTGAGAGTGATGCCTTGGATTGAACCTTTCTGGATAGCTTGATTTTGAGCGAGAAAGTATCTGCTATTCGCCTTAGGGAAGGTCAAAAGGACGCTGAGCTTAGAAGTCATTTGACAACACTAAGGGAGAGTGTTGCTTACGCTTCGGTCCATATACCAAACTCGTTCGATTGTAGATAGGAGAATGAAGTGTTTTTGAGGAATATTTGTAGCATTTGCCATACGTCTTTAGCAGCTTGCTTCGCTCCATTTACGGTTTCATCGCCGTGAGAAAAACCCACGCCAACTGCACTGCCAAAGTCAGAAACGGTAGGGAGAAGATAGAAAGGTGGGCGCACTTGGTTGGTCAATGTAAAGCCTAGTCGAAGTCAGTGCACCAGCTTATTTGAGGTGGAGGTACAGACATGTTCGCAACGGAATTCCACGAGTATGGATTGAGGCTGACGGAGAAGCCATCGCTGCTGATACGACATGGCTGGGCAAAGAACGTTCGATTCAGAGGAAACACGTGTTTGTTGATAGAGAACGTGCGCCATTCTCTTGGAACAACCCCAACATTGATGACGTTCCAGGCTACAGGAAATTTAGTGAAGGCTCCACATGTGACATGAGTCGACGATAAGTGACACGTACCCCTCCGTTCAGCCAGATCACCAGCGGCACATTCGTCGAATTCGTCCGAGCAGCAAAGAACTAGAACCTGGCACGACCTCCTCAAATATCTGTTCGATTCGTCGATTGATCTCTGGTCGTACCACATGCTATCCGTCGCCGTGAGATCCGCGTATCCAGAGGCTTGAAACACCTCAGGCGTAGTCTCTAAGTATATTCATGAGCTTCATACATGTGACATTTCACGGAAGCTCGACCAACCACAAACTCCAGAGTTGCGTACATAGCGCAGCGTTCCGGACACAGGAGTAGTTAGTCGTGTTGCCTGGACTCCACGTAAAATTCCTAGCGATCGATTTCGTAAAGTATAGCAGAGGAAGAAGAGAAACCATCGGCTCAGTAGACTGGAGATCATGACAGTGAGGGTGAACGACAGCGTGCGGAGAGCATGCGAGTAATTTAGGTTTGAGTCAGTGGGCGTCGCGACATTGGCTCAGGTCCAGGCAACGTTCAGGTCTTCAGGGATGCACTGCCTTGATTTTGAGCGGAGTTGGTTGATGAAAGTGCATTGCCGCCGTATCCGAACCGAAAGGGTCTGGACCTTCATCCAATGACTCACAGATCTCCAGTGGATTTCCCCGTTCTCAAGTAGCTAAAGACCCATTGTGACTTGTATAATAAATTCTTACATAGGGATTCTCTCGGCCATTTTAATCTTGTACTTCGCAATTTCAAAGCAGTGTCGGAAAACGTAATATGTTCTAAAATTCGAAGCTTAACGCGGTAAATCTCGATCGATCGATCCGAGCCCAGCCTCTTCTTCAAAGCCGGAGCCAATCATCAAGAGCGATCGGCTGACTTTGCTCCCGCTCGGCTCGGTTGCAATCCTCAACACGACCGCCAAGCCAGCGGCCTCGACTCGCCCCTATCATCCATGAAATGACCCCCTGGTCCTCGAAATGGGCTTGCTCAGCTGGATGTCTGTCAACGCATGTCTCACCTCACCATCATGCTCTTGTGGAGGGATATCCCTTCTGTTCTCTATTTTGTTCTGGGCGTTCTCGTCGTGTTTCCTCTGGGAGTCTCGAGTTCTCAAATACCGGTCGTCAATGGAATATTGGGCGGTGTTCACCCTAGGCCTTTGGGTATACCTGTGCCTGGAACGTTGAGATACGTCCAAAATTCTGGCTTTTGCGGTACGTTCGTCTTCTTCTTTAGTCTATCGTGGATTTGTTTGACGAGGGGCACAGAGACGACACGAGGAGTATTTCAAGCCTCTGGATATGCAGATCTGAGTATGACCGAAAGCATGTGGTATATCGAAATCGAAATATCGCAACCCCTATCTGTGTCTCTAATCTGAAATCAGGTTCTGGTTCTTTGCTGCCAGACAGAATGCGGATAAGGCGCCGTTGGTTATCTGGTTGAATGGAGGGGTACGTCTCGGTTGTTTCAAAATACTGCTCTGAGTTAGGGGTCGATTGACATCTTGTGTAGCCTGGGTCCTCGTCTATGTTGGGTCTGTTTCAAGAGAATGGTGTCAGTGTATTCAAGCCTCTTCGATGGTGGAATGAGCCGCTCATAGTTCACAAGCCGTGCAAGATCAGCTTAGACAGCACCACCGTTAACTTGAATCCGTACTCTTGGAACAATGTCGCCAATATGTAAGTCTTATTCCGTACTTCTCGATATTATGCCCCTAAGTTGAATTCCACATGAAGGTTATATATCGATCAGCCAAGTCAGTCACTCATTGATCCCGTTCTATCACACGACAATAAACATTTGTGTAGTCACTGTTGGATTCTCGCACGGAACAAATACTGCGACGGGTGCTAAGGATGCTGCTCAACTCGTCTGGCAAATGCTCCAGATATTCCTCGCGGATCCAACGTTCAGTTATCTACAGAAACATGAGTTTGGGATCTGGACGGAATCGTGGGTCATACTTTTATCTTCAGCTGCTGGCTTGAGAAATAATCCCAATACAGCTATGGAGGACATTATGGGCCTGTGTTTGCAGCGTACGTATTTTTCTTTCTCTTCCCGACCTTGCGAAGTTGGCTGATGAGACTTTTCTATCCGTCTCTTAGATATTTCTTAGCACAAAACGCCGCGATCAAGAAGAAGAAGATCGAGGGTATCCATATTAATCTCAAGACTCTTGGAATAGGTAACGGTCTCACGGTAAGCTGTTCCTTTAAATCTCTGCACCCGATCCGGATAATTCAGATGTATATTCTAGGATCCTCTCAGTCAATACCCCGGCTACCTCACATACGCAACTTCAAATCCATACAACATTCAAACAGCCACCTCCGCCCAAATTGCGACTGCCGACACCTTATTCACGGAAGCAGGCAGATGCATGGCCCAGATACAATCGTGTTACAAGACGCTTTCTCCGGGGACTTGTTCGGCGGCTCAGGGATTTTGCAATACGTATATGAACGATTTATATTCTGGGTTGACTGGGAGATTGAACCCTTATGATATACGAACGCCGTATGCGAGTGCGAATACTTTCCCGCCGCCTATTGATAATTTCCTGAACCAGCCGGACGTCATGTGAGTTTTCTTCTTGACTTCACGTTGTTGCTTTTGCTCATCATTGTTCCCGGTGCGGATAGGACGAAAATTGGTGCTGAATCGATGTTCGCATCTCTGAGTTCGGATGTAAATCAAGCGTTTATGATGACGGGAGATTGGATGTTGAATAATGCGCCTGATTTGGAAAGTGTCATTTTGGATAGTTCGGTGAGTCAGTCCATTCTGCACTTACAATCGAAGCATTGAACCTAACTTGTTATCATAGCAAGTGCGAGTGTTGATTTATGACGGAGATGCGGTGGCGCCTTTTCCTTTGGTGTAAAGTCCAGGCACGTACTAACGGTGTCATAGGATTTCATTCTCAATTATGTCGGCGTGGAAGCTATGGTACGATTTATCGTGCATCCTTTAGACGCCTGCTTATTCAGGTGCGAATTTAGGTCTCTAATCTGAAGACAAAATACACGTCGAAATACAACAAACTCAAATGGTCGGATTTCGTCGTGTCGGGTATCAAAGCAGGACAGTTCAAACAGCTCGGAACGTTCGGATATCTTCGAGTATACGGAGCCGGTCATAAAGTACCTTCTACCTCTTACAGTGGCTCAGCATCGCTCTAATTAATTGTGATAGGTTCCGGCCTATGGATGGCAAGATCTTCCCCCTGGAGAAGCAGCGCTCCAATTTTTCACCTATATTATCAATGGCAACAGATTATCGAAAGGCTTCAATCTGGCACCAACACCTATGATAGCATGGGCCGCTATCATGCTTGTGGGCGTTGCGCTTTCCGTGGCCGTAGGACTCGACGTTGGCTTTTGAGAGAGAATCTGAAAGCGGATGGATGGATCATCATGTAGTATGAGGCCATGCGTATGTATATGACACGAAGAGATAGTCGTCCGTATGCGTTGCATCGTTGTTGGTCGCGTGCGTTTGTGGGGGGCGTTGCGGCCTGGGTACTAGTCGCTCCACAGAGGCGACATGGCCGCAAACCACGTGAAGTCACGCTCGAAGGGGTATTAATTCGTTCTCTTCGTGATGGGCAATGCATCCCATCGAGCCTCCGTTTCCAATACGTTTCATGCTTAATGCCAAGTTAATGGTGAGACGTCGGAGTTCGAAGCCTGATTCAGGCACATCCTCGGTCGCATCCTCGGGTTGTTAAGTCCGTGTTGCTTAACCCCCCATGACTTCTGTAAACGGTAGAAGTCGACAACCTTTGACATCAGCGTATCATGGCTTTATATCCAACCGTGGATATCATGGTCCTAATATCACGCCCACAAGTGTGCTCTCCCCCAACCCCGTCACTGCTTCCGAGTCCTGAGCCGGCTAGCAAAGCCCAATATTAGATACAGAAGAGCCGTCGTGTGTGCTCATCGGTGTATATTTTAGACTGCTAAATGAATCTGGGGAAATTCATTTCATCGGTGAGCCCATACTGTTATCATACGCAGTCACGGAGCCGAGTAAGTCCGGGCAACGTGTAAAGGGCGTGTTCTTACCGTTGGCTTTGATCATCTAGGTCGGACGCCCATTTACAGCGTCGATCCCAACATCCATCTTCTTCACCATCTCTCTGCGTCCCAATCTGTTTTCGATCATTCAAGCATTGTGGGATTCATTGGGCCAAAGTGTGGTGGCCGCAGGACCGACGGAGACAATATCTAGCCAGATGTCCGGATCTTCTCCAGCGTCTATTTTGTTCGATAATACTGCACGGATATCTTCACGTCCGATCAAATCACCATTCCAAATCGAAACGCGCGAATATTTACATCAGGACCCTCAGCACGTCACCGACATTGCTACATTAATTTCCGAGGATGTTTTGGAAAAATGTTCCGAAGCAACACAAAATGCAGTTCGAGCCTCAAAAAGCTTCGACGAAGTGTACAATAAAATCCGCTTGATAGACCGGTCCAGGCACGATGAATCGTTCGCGGAACCATGGGACGTCTTAAGAAAGGTGTGATCCGATTTCCCCAATCAATCAGAGACCTTCCTTAGATGCTGACATCGTGCGCTTCTCATCAGAGATACTATTCTCTCTTAGCTCAATCCAGAGAAAGGGCTACAAATATCGCTTGGGGTATGAAAGGTGCGATGATATCACGACATTTCTGTTCACCAGGATATCTCATAGCCCTACAACAAGAAATACGCTCTAAGACCCTAGTATCCCTAGTTCAGTCCGAGGACGCAAACATTGAGCAAGCTCTCAACGACGTAGAAGATGTCATCAGTGTGCGTCATGACATTTGTACACCCCATCTTCACAAGAAAGTGTTCAACGAATTTTCTTGATTTACAGTTCGTCGATGGATGCTCTCGGAATGCGGCCGAAATAGCCGATGACTTTCATGAATTAATGGTTGATGTGCAGGGTTTCCAAGTGAAGATGAATGCCTTTGGGCGCGAATATCTGGCCCAGCTCAATCACCGGAGACAGGCGGATTGGAGTATGATCGAAAACAGAAAACAACAAGTAGTTCAACTCAACTCTCAGATCGGAAGGTATCTGTTCCTTATCATGAATCATCGCTCGAGACTGAACCGGTTCTTTGTCAGCCTCCAAAATATTGTTCGTCATGATTTGTGAAAATGTACTAAAAGCCTAAGGTCCTAAAACTCGATCTTCAACAGCTACTATCATTGAGTCAGAAAGTTACCAGACGAAGTAGATTCCTTAGAGCTTACAATGTCCGGGGAGCGACCTTGAACGTGAGTCGCGGATCATTGCTTGATGTTGTTTCCTGATATCCTCCAAGAATGTTCGCACCCCTGATCTTAAACGACTCAGCTGTAAGAGAGATCCTGTAGGGATATTTTTTTTCCGCTCACTTAGTGCTAGACTTGCAAGAGCGCCAAATTCTTATTGAAGAACAGAACACCGCGAAGGCGCAAGATATCGACGAACTTTACGATGCCTTGGAGACAGCTGTGCGACAGGAACAGGAAGACTTGAAAAGTCTAGCGGAGACTCAGGTCCAGAATATTGTCGATGCTCTGCATTTTTTCGAAATCACGTGGAATACAATGGCGTACGAAATAAGGCTCATCGGAAACGATATCAAATTCGGTACTAATCGAATGCGGGGCCAGAAGGAAAATGTGAGTATCTGTTTCCATCGCCAAACAAGATATTTTTTTTTGATACAATGGTCTCTCGACAGGGCCGAAGACTTGATCGTCCAAGACTGAAAAGACTTATCGACGAGGGGTCGACAATTGCAGCTCTCATAAACACTATGGAGGATTATGCTAGAGGCATTGTAATCTCTAGGAGTGACTCCGTCAACCCAGTCACCGCCCCTTCCAGCCCTCGACTCAGAAAAGCCGCTACGTTGCCAATTTCGGGGGCCGAGCGCGAACCCAACTCTGAATTTTCCATTTATCAATTCCCTACAGCTTCTCTTCAAGATCTCCCGGTCAAAACCTCACTATTCGATTGGGGAAAGATTCGAGATACTTTCTTTAGTCTGCCCTCGTTCTTTTAATAATTTTTCGTTGTCTGCAGCTCGCGTTAGTAACACACCGGGCATCAGGCGGCCGATGCCCGAGATGACATAAGCAGGCAGAAGCCTCTAGCAATGGCAGTGTATATAATTACAACCCGGATAACAGTTAAACCACTGCCTTGTCACATTCAAACTGGGAGGCTCGGAGCAAACATTAAAGCGAAGGCCAAGGCTTTCGTTAGACCACTCGCCAGGTGGGATCTCCGCGCACGAGCCATTTGAGACCAACAACAGCGTCTGCTTTATACTTCTTGGAGGCTGTAGTCTCGGGGTGTGATGCCGCAAATCCGTGGGGACATCCAGGATATCTAGAAAAATCATCGACACGATAGTGAGATTAAGTGGCAATACGCTCACACATCAACCTTGACGGAAACACTGTTGTCTGTCAACGCTTCGGAATATAGGAGCCCCTCGTCACGGAGAGGATCTTGACCAGCGATTTGAATATAGGATGCGGGGAGATTGTTGAAAGACTTCGTGCAAAGCGGCGACACTTTTGGGTCCTCGGGGTCGGGTGCACCATACATCTCTAAATCGAACGGTCAACTTCGATGAAATATCATTGAAAGAATTTTCTTTAACCCCACATCTTCTGAAACGCTTGCCGTCCATGTAGCGGGGTATTATATTGATCGGGTTCAAACATCGAGTTGAACTCTGAACCCAATCTGAAGAATGTTCAGAACGAAGTTTGCCATTACCATCAGTATAGAGACTTACTCGTTGGGATGAGCGTCGACGTGACACAACATGGGTAACTGCAAAAACTGGCCCGTGAATTTGGTTTTAAAAGTTGAGTCATCTCGGGTGATATGGGCGATTGATGCAGCAAGATTTGCCCCTAGAAAAGAATGTAGCCCTGCTGGTTCGCTCCCCAAAATTGTTGGTTGGGACCGACTAATGCTTACCCGCAGCGTAACCTCCAATGATGAATCCCTTCCTGACATCGCTGTTCAGCTTGCGTGCGTTTTGGACACCCTGGCATTATCAATAATATATATACAACGTGAAAGGTAATGTTAGTTACCCATCGGATGGCGGAGAGGCAATCCTCGAGTTGCGTGGGGAAAGGATTTTCGGGAGCCAAGCGATAAGCAATCGCTAGAATTGAGATGTTCGCGTGGATAGCCAATTGACGGCAGAAGTGGTCATCGATTTCCAAATTTCCGAGGAAAAAGCCACCCCCTATACGCAAGCTTTAGTATGATCCTGATTATCAGACGGTCAAGCCCTTGCCATGGATCCATATCATGAGCGGAAGAAGCTCATTTGAGGATGAACTTGGTGGTGTATAACATCTAACTGCGATGCGTCCTCCCTTTACCGGGATGATGTGATCCGTTACCAGAATCGATAAGTCTGGGCAGGATTTAATCACTCGTATTGTGAAGTCGAAAATAAAGAAGACCGATACCTGAAGGAATTGCTTTATCACGAAGCTGGACAGTCACATGATCGACTAGAGTTCTCAAAGAATCCACGTCTAGAGTCTGTTCTTTTGCGTCGAGCATCTGACAGGAGGCCCTGGAGATTGCCTCCCATTCTTCGTCGCCTTCAGCGTAATGGGAGAACCTAGACATGGGGATAGTGAAGTGGCAGTCTGATCTTGATGACAGATAAGACAGCGCTATATAAATAGTGGCCGGCAGATGTTGAGTAGCAGGAATTGCGTAGGCTCAGGCTAGGGCAGCGAAGAATAACCAGGTACATTCGGGAACCAACGGTCATCAGGCGCAGGTACCGGTTCGGAGTTGCATGACATCGCGCTGATTGAGACAGATGAGGCACAGCTGAGGCACAGACGTCTTCCTGCCAATTTTCCTGTCTGCTGGCTGTGAACGAACTACGACAGCACGAGCTTCACGAGCAAGTTTGCCAGAAAATATCAGGTCCATGGAATCCCAAATACCAGCAGGTTGACTGGCGCTCTCGAATCTCCTGCATCCGTTTCGAGTTTAGTGATGGCTGTCAGACACTTCGAGAGCAGCGAAGATGATAGCTGATGCCCGGCGACCAACGGGGATTGTGAATTCCGCAGAATGGATGGGAGAGCGTTTGCAGTGGCGTGAAATCAGAACACTACAGGTAACTGCTAGCTTCTCCGCCGATTTGAGAGCTTCAGCGTGATTCCATCACAGGTTCGAAGCTGACGCGGTGAGTCGGAAAGAACGCAATCAACAGGTTGTGCAAATAAACACAAACAATGCATAAGCGCTGGCTTTCGACCACCATCGGCACCGCGGTTGCGTCACAGTCGAAAATCCGGCGACCGGCCTGCGTCGTCAATCCATGTTGTTCTGGTCAAATTTTTCGTGCGTTCACTGAGCAGTCATGATACGGGAAGCAGCAGAGGAGACTAAAACTTCCACGACTCCATCGTGTACCTGATATCCGAGTCGGAACGTGATTTCCTTATCGTAGGGCTCAACTGAATCAATTCTCGCACCGTTGGTCGGCCGGCTAAGTTGACGAGAGCCGTTCTCTTGCAATTTTATCGCTTTGTGCTCTCTCCGGACGGGAAGTATCGCAGCCCATCGTCGTCCGAGCAATAATCACGTGGAAGTGCACTGGACGCCATGACGCATGCCAATGGCTCAAATATGGCTCTTTACTATCGTGTCTTCTGGTACAGCCCTTCATTGGATCAAGCTTGTGTTACCACTGTCAGCGGATTTCCACATCGACACGCATGCGTGGTTTATTCGACCCTCGCAACGACTGCGTGATTACTTCTGTCGACTGCCAAACTTCGCTAATTCAGTTCTCTCCTCGTTTCTCCGAAACAGACTGCCTTACTGGCTTGCGCTGCGTCAATGGCTCGATAGACTGCGCGTTTCGTCTACATTTGCCGCTGGATGTTGCGCTGATGGGGCGTCCAATACCGAACCCGATTCCCATAATGACTGTATAGAAGCCGGGTCCCGAATCTCTTAGGACGAGTCTCGTACTAGCTGCGGTATCATATTCAGCTCATGAAGCCTTCTCCTCTTCATCGGGTATTGTGTCAGTGCGGGAGGATATATATGGTGCGCTACCTCGAGGCTACAACGAGGCTTTGGTCCCAACTTGGGTTGTTGCACTGCACAGAAGGGGACACGGCGTTCATTCTATTAGTGAGTGTTATCATCTTCGGATAGTGGCGATGATTTGCAACTAGATGGGAATCTAGTATTCATGGGCGGTATGAGCGATTATAGGTATCAGCATCGTGTGAGACGATCGGATACTGAGTTCTCTGAGCACTGGATACAGAGATTCTATGATAGGAGTCATATATTGAGAAGACTCATCGTAACCAGGTCAGTAATATATTTTGGAACGTACAGCGTACAATGCTCATGTTAATACAACTTTTTGCATTCGATCGAACTCTTTCGTCGCCTCTTCGATGACAGTTCAGAGTTGCGATAGAAACCTATGCCAGAAAACGGGGTGTAAGCGATGGGGTTGATCGGGAACTGATTCTGTCTTCAACGCGTGGGTTTGAAGTGGTACAGGCCTTCGAGAATGTTGCGTTGTACAGTATATCGTTTTTACAAGGGTCTGGGAAATCAATTCGAACTCCGACCGGCTTCGTGCCAACAAGCCGCAAAACGTGTAGACCGTTCATCTCTGGCTGTGGCTCAGACATATGACCAGCTGGCTCCAGAATACCTTGGAAACTTGTCCTATGCGGTGTAGGGATGGGCCTCATGAGCACTCGTGCTTCACCGCCATCTTTCCATCAACGTTTTCTTGCAGCTGGGAGATGGTCGTTCGACGTTCATATTGGGTCACTGAACTCAGTCTGGGATCCGGGAAGCGAGCGATCGGCGGGAGTATAGACACGTTTTCACGATCGTGAGGAATGGGGTCGATAATGTGTGCATCTTGATGGTATCATGTTCACCGAGGCCGTCATGAATCCTGATTCCAGTGCGCAAACCTCTTTGCGGTCTATTCGCCTGTTACCCCATAAGCCGCCTGGTAACTCTCGGGCTATGGAGGCTATGGAGGCTGATATAAGGCACCGGAGGTGTGCTGATCGCATTCGTCAGCCACCTTTCGATCCACCTCTTTCCCTTATAACGCCTCCGAGCGGGTTAAAATGCACATCTTCACTGATCTTCCTCTCTCTGATTCACCTTCTGTCATTTTCACTGCTCTCCCTTCTGCTAGGAGTATATCGTCTAGTTGGACGGAGTATCCTATGTCTCCTCATAAATCTCATCATCTTCCGAATCTCCCGAATAAGCAGTGGACGTTGCCTTCATACGATAATGGACCTGATCCGTTCGCTATCGATGTACATCAAACAGTTCGAGTCAGGAATGTCGAGCTTGGGGGTGATGAACAAGATTCGGATCCGGAACGGTCGGACGATGATGAGTCGATGAGCTCGGAGTCACTTCCCAGAGATGCGGCAACTTGGAAAGAGAGAGTATGTGGGGTTATGGCGACGATCGGGGAGATGCAGCGTTTATTCGAGGAGGTCGATTCCTACTGCTTCGATCAGTCTCTTTCTCCGAAGTGGTCTTGGGTCATCGAGGTGGGTCTTCATTCAATGAATATTTGTGGCGTATGAACTGATGAGGACGACCAGACTTTCTGCTCCCTCTTGAAAGAATCTGTGAACGGGGCTAGTGCAGCCAGCCTGGATCTTCTTAGTACGTTTCTATCTCGGCTTGAATGATCTCAGTGACCGTTAACTTCGTTACGTATATTTCAGTCGCCGAATCCCAAGCTCAATGCTTCGCTCCCTATTCACGAAAATTACCTCACTCGCGATATAATCCTCCTCCAGCACTCGAACAAGATCTCAACTCACTCGAATCTGCTTACACGTCTTTTCAGAACACATCTCGCACCTTACACGAGCTCCTAATGTCCCTCGGATCGATCCTCGTTCATCTTCATCAATTTGGTGAAGCTCATTCAGAGGCTGTTATGGCTTCGAAAGAGAAAGTTGACGAAGCTTTGAGGGGTGCCAGGAGGAGTATAGGAGGAATGAGCAAGGAAATTGAGGACATCAAGACTAGGACGAAAACCAATCATAGAACTGAGCATAAGGTTCGTTATCGCCATTGTTTTCGGAGTACGGATCGAACTGACATCAAACTTCTAAATATATAGTGGCGTCATTTGGGGTCTCATTTCCATTCGCACCCCCATTCTAAGGAGGGTCTCGAGTCCGGGAGCAAAGTGGCCCTCGGGATTGGTTTGATCGCCGCTCCGCAGCCTCTGTCAAAAGCCTTCGTACGTGTTTGTTATTCTTTCGTAATAGCCATATTGACCGATATTAATTTTATCACAGGCCACTGACACACTCCAACATCCCAAAGTGCTGTCACTCACACACGTCCGTGACGCCGAACTCGACAGAATAAAAGAACTCGAGTCGCAGTATTCTATAATCTGCACTCAGGAAAGACAACTCCTTCAGATCCGTGAACGATTTGCCGGCAGCACTCAAACGCAGTTTATCTCGATCATGGCTGCATTGGGAGCATTCGAAAAATTCTGGAATGTCTGTATATATGATCTGAGGCTCGTTAATGATGCTATTCGGGAGTGGAGAGGAGCCGAGAAAGAAGTCGCTGAGGTATGTTTCCTTATAAGTCTACAAGAATATGTATGGACGCTGATTGATCGTCTCGATTTAGAATATTAAGGGACTGGTGATAGCACTTCGAGGGTATACCTTCGGATTGGAAGAATCACTTGTGGAGACCACTGCGCGATCGTGAGTGGCCAGCGAGTCACGATTGTCGATTGAGATCACGTCGGAAAGTCTGTGAGACCGTCCTGAGAGTATGTCAACTGCAAAATATGTATTACGTACTTTATTGTGCTGCTGGGCGGTGTCTGTAGATCATATACTTTAAATCACTTTAATAACATCATGTCCGCGTTGTTTTTTAGGTAATATTGTGGGAGTTTTCCCGCAATGAGCGCGAGATGACCACAACAGTTCGTGCACAGATTTTCTATTAATAGTTGCAATTTCCTAAGTATTACGAACCACGTGTGAGGTCTTCATCTCGAATGCTGAAATGGGAGTATTATATAACAAGGCGACTGAGCTCGGGGTGTAAACACACGGTCTCTTTTCGTGCGAAGATTACCCCATACCGTTGGGCCTGATTCTGATCGAGGCAAAATTATTCTCGCAGATGTTACAGTGGTCTCGGTTTGACTTCGGACTCAAGGATTCGATATTCAACGCTCGAACCGACTTTCTTGGCACCACATTCTGTTAATATCGAAATAAATTTGAGACTGTAGAGAAATATTTGGGCCCGCTTGTGCCTTCCTATCCGGTTCAATCGATTATACTGCTTGTGCCGAAAGTCGTCTCCTCGGTTAGGGGTGCAAGCTGTTAACATAGTGATGAGTGTGCGAAGATGAGAACATCAGTTAAGGCGGATGTCCTTTGTATGGTACCCTACCGGTGATTCGAAGGAGATGATGAATGGAGTAACGAAGACCAAAGGCTCGTTGGCACTGAACTCTAGATCTGTTTAGAGTTCGGCTTGGAGAGTGGATATTATAAGTAGGAAATGGCTTGCAGGGTCAGCCATGGGAATTCTCAACGCGACCAGAACAAAGCGAGGAAGTGATAATTTTTTCGATGCCCTTAAGTCGCCCCAAGCCGCTCTGCTATAATCGCTGTGGTAGGTTTTCCAATTGCATGATGCATCGATGTGAGCTCAATTAATGATCCTTCACGATATGCTACAGAAAGAACCAGAGTGCGTGCCTCGTCTCGGCACGTAGATTCGATGAATCGATGCCATCTCGCTCTCATCGGATGATCTCCCCACACACCCTGCGGAACATAGCTTTGGAGAGCGTGCCTATTGGTGCCTCGCTGCGCTTATGGCTCGCTTAGCTCTGGAGATTCCCTGAGATTCCCTGGAGACATGCCGTGCATTCGACGACGGATGCTCCCATTCAGCTGCGGCGCCTTCGACCCAAAATGTCCACAGCTACGTCTGCAATGAAATTAGTTCAATTTATTTTAGTCAGACAACAAACGTAAAGTGAGTCTTTGAATTTTCCATTCTCGTCAGCCCACGTCATACATTCCGCGCATTCCGGTCAAGGGGCCGATGCGCAAAAGACGGGCGCTTACGATTGGCTCGCACTGCACAGCCGAGATGCCGTACACGTAATTCTGAACTCTAAATTTATTCTCGGCTTGGCAGCGCCAAATAAAGAAAATTTCCAAGAATTGGACGTGATGGACAAGCCGAGCGCGATGCACCCCGTAAGCCAACATTCTCTTCCCAACCAAAACCACGCTCGTTTCTTGCATTCACCGCCAACGCCACTCCCTTCTAGCAACCAAGGAGCACTGCGAACGCGTCGGCCAAGAATATCTTGAGAATATCGCAAAACGTCAACCGTGCCACGCGAGTTACTTCTTGTCTAGACCGGCCTTGGGACGTTCCACGTATTCTGGTAATACGGATAGGCTCGCGTTGGCGCTGTCGGCGATATCGATCGCATCACAATCGAAAGCGGTGCCAACATCCAGTTCTGCCTGACCTAACACGGACGACACACGCGGAGTCAGGATTATCTAGATAAGGATCCTCAAACCCGCTACATCTTCAATTTTCGTCCCTTCTCTCTCAACTTGGGTCAGAGTCCGAAGTAAGGATCTATTCTACAACAAAAATACCGAAGTCTCATACTTAGATTCTGTTCCTAGCTTCTTGCGTTCAAATCCGCGTCCGCGGCCAAGTCGCAGTACCCACTACCCTATATTTACACGCCATATCTATTCCTATATATACCTCCCCACCTCCGTGCATTTCAACATCCCCAAACCATGCCCTCATTCCTAGGACGACCGAGTCCAGTACGGACTCAACATTCTCCATCGCTACCTTCCAGTCCGGATTCTGGACCCGTCTCTCCGAGCGCTCCGAGTCTGACGAATCGGAAGTATATGGGGCGCCCAGGATCCCCGTCGAGTTTCAAATCTTTCAAGAGCCATGCTAGTCATGACACGAACGGAAGCGGTGGCCATGGTCATGGAAACAGGCTGTTATCGCGTGTTGGAGGCTATGTTGCAGCACCCTACGAACAAATGCTCTTGAAGAAAGAGCTAGAAGAATGGAAGGTCCTGTTGAGTAGCGAGAATAAAGAGAAAATAAGGAATGCATTAGGTGTCGGGTCCGGAAAGAGAGAAGAATTAGAGAAGATGTGCGATAAACTGGTGGACGCCTTGAGGTATTTTCTCTCTTGGAATCTTGCGAACATCGTTGATTAATCTTCATCTTAGAAAAGCTTCTCCTGCATACCCTTCCGATGTGCGCCGAGACGCTCTCAGATTATTACTTATCCTAGCTCCATTCCGAGATACGATGTCCGAGGACACTGTTCTCGATCTTCGATTACAGCTAGAGACATTCGAACCTAGTCAGCTCATCGAAATCCTCTCCCAAGTCTCATTTCTTTACGATCACATCCGTCGCGATTACTGGTGGGACTCGAAGCTGAATTCGCCTTTCCTCGGCCTACTACCTCAGAGGTACGGTCTAATTACTTCATCTGTCTGTGTCTTCGAAGGCTTACCTCGTTTGTTACGGTAGTTCCTCATCAGGCCCGGGCTTGAAGACACCCGAAATCGCGCACACAGACTCGTCGTCTTCCTTTTCATCTTCGTCTTCATCCTCGTCCTCTGCTTCTTCTACATCTGTTCCGACCTCTTCCTCGTCCACATCGGAGTTGATACTCCACGCGCTGTCTATAATCGCCGTCTCCACGCCTCGGCAAGACACCTCCCAATTCACGATCTCCTTAATACGGCTTTTAATCCAGTGTCTCCGGGCACCCTTGTTACCACGCGTAAAGGCGGATATCAAGACCATTCTTCCCAAGATAATCCTTACATTCCCGAAGAGCAAGACCGCTCATGAAACGCAAAACTATAGAGCGATATTGAGGATATACGCAGCTAGATGGGGGATCGTGTGGCCTTTCGAGGAGAGTAGGGCTTGGGTTCTCCTGAGCGGCTGCTTGAGAGATCGAGGAGTGGATGAGAGGATGAGCAGTATCGAGTGGAATGCGTTCCTTGCCGAAGTCGTAAAGTCACTTACGTAAGCCCTGAAGTATACTCTTCAGATAATCCTCGTGCTGATAAGCCATACACAGTCAGGACAACGACCTCGGCGATATAATACCCTTTGCGGTCTATGCGTTGTCGCATGTTCACCCTGCGAACACCCCAAGCTTACTCGCAGCCATCCAACAGACGTTCTTAGTGTCTTGGTGGCCGTATTATACGAATCAGAAATGGGTGCAATGGGATTCCTTCCTCGTAGATCTACTCTACCTGAAATGGCGAAACCCGCGCTTCTCGGAATTGCCGTTGGAATGGTATGTGACGGGTCATCTCATGGCGCTCTTTCGTATTGATTCGGTCCGGTTCACAGGTTGAATGATATGAAGCTGTTCCTTTCCGCCGTGTTCTCGAGGTCGGAAAGGCTCAGCCTTGAATTCTCGAGACGGTTATTCTCCCCTGTATCAGATCCCACCACTGCCCTCTCCCCTTCTTCGCCCTCCAAGTCTACGGGAAGAATCGACTATTATCCTCTTTCATCTCCGCACGATGCTCTGCTCGTTGCGGCCCTCGCTACACATGGCACTGTCAAAACCAAGCTGAAGACGCATGCCAATTACGAAGGTGTTAAGAAAGCGATGGGAGGATGGGGGAATTGGCCACTTGATGAGGATGGCGCTGTGATCGGGAAGTATCGCGGGATGTTGAGGAAGGGTATTGTTGGCTTGGGAGGCGGTGGGGGGAGCGTTGGGATGAATTTGGGGAATATCGACGAAGGCGAAGAGGAGGATGAATAACGCAATTGTGGAGATCCAGCCTAGCGGGGCGAGGAGACGATCCGGACAAAGCGAAGGTTGGATGTGGGAAATCGCTGGTCGGTTTTGGATTGTAGAATTGCAGGTGTGGATGGGGGTGGATGTGAACATTGCCATTGGACAATTATGGAGCTTTGATTGCTCATCGGACTAAACGTTGCTTATCTTCTGATTTTGTCTGTATTATACAAGTACTCGTAGATACCCTTATATCGTACATCTACTTTCCAATATAAACCATATGTGTAGCGCCTATTTCTTTGCCTTCACGAATTTGTTGAGCTTACACTGTACCATCGGAGTTACCGGCGTCGGCTAAACTTTGGCGACTCTTCCTTCCTCCCATCCAGCTCAAGGATAATCTGAAGCCCAAGCTCATCTTTCTCAACCTTCTCGGCTTCGTTTCATCTGAAACTCATGAAACTAATGGGAGAACTCTCCGGAGCGACATGGTCAGGTGAGCTGAGGCTTCAAAATCCGTGCTGGACGTTCCTGACGATGACAAGGTCGCGACCACATGAACAAGACCTGGTCTACTTCTTGACGATGTCCGATATTAGATGACAATATCCTCTGTGCGATGCATTTATTGACCACAAGGATCCGATTCTAACCCCATGGTCCTCAGTGCGGTCACTGGCTGGTGGCATCTTCCGTTCGACATACCGATACTCAAATAATGGAATGAGAGGCGTTGAAAATTGATGGATGGCGTTCGTCCATCAGGAGATACTTATTGAAGGTGGCCTCTACTCGACACTTCTCGACAAAAGCTCTTGGGCCCGGGATATGAGAGCATGCTCGCCTGTCACGAACATCTGGTCCTCCGGTGATCATCCAAGTTACATCCATGACGCTAGTGTTCGGACCGCTCACGATCGTGTCCCGCCAACCTTTCCTTCCGTCAAGTCATGCGTTTCAGCTCTGCGTCGATCCCCGAAGCTTAAGAGCCATGCGAACAGCCTTGGCTGTCGTGACTGACGCTCCTGACGAGTCCGTCGTAAAATTCGAATACGACACATCATTGCAAGTTGAGAATGCTCAAATCAACGATCGTCTCAATTCTGGCTGCTTCAGCCTTCACCATCGGGATCTATGCTTCTGATACTGGCGTCGTCACCAGTCGTTCTGTCCCCGCAAATGCCATCTACAAAAATCCGAAGGCGGCCATTGAAGATCGAGTCAATGATTTGCTTCCGCGAATGACCATCCAGGAAAAGGTTGCCCAAATGTACGATATCCGACTCTTTTCCTTCCCACCATAACTTATACCATACGAACTTGAATCTAGCATCCAAGGCGATATGAATGGTTGGATGGATTTCAGCAATCCACTCGACGACACTCTGACATACAACGCCTCCGGTCTCGCAAACATGATGGCAACCCGATCCGGCTCTATATGGGGTGGATACCTCGTTCCCTGGCAGAAATTCGTCTACGGAGTCACGATCGGCCAGAAGTATCTCATGGAGAACACAACCCTCGGTATCCCTGCTATAATCCAATCTGAGGGGCTTCATGGATTCACGAATAATGGCACGACGTGGCCTTCTCCTATTGGCCTGTCGGCATCCTTCAATGCTCCTTTACTTCAGTCGGCTGCGAAGACGATGGCGGATGAAGCGGAAGGATTGGGCGTATCTCAGATGTTCGCTCCTGTGCTTGATCTCTCGAGGGAGTTAAGGTGGGGGCGGGTGGAAGAGAATTATGGGGAGGATCCGTTCTTGTAAGTTCCGTCCTCGAATACTTGTCCGATCCTGATAATGTCTTCAGGACATCCCAAATGGGATTGGCGTACGTCACCGGCCTCCAAAATGGTAGCCGAAGGAACACGTCATCTACAGCTACCGCAAGAATGGCAGCGACTTGCAAGCACTTCGCAGCTTTCGGATCGCCGCAGGGCGGTCTCAATATTGCACAGGTGTCCGGAGGAGAACGCGAACTTCAAACGTACTATCTTCGACCTTTCAATAAAGCTTGCGTTCAGGCGCTTTCGATTATGACTGCGTATTCGTCATATGATGGTATACCTGCAATCGCGAATACTCGTGAGTATCATATTACCTGCAAATGAGAGATGACGGGCCCAACGCTCAATGCTAAATCCTAGATCTTCTGACCGATATCCTGAGGAATGAATGGGGATATAAATACTGGGCTACGACCGACGCTGGCTCGGTGGACCTACTGATCAGTCTACATGGAACGTGCGACACTCGAGAATGCGCAGCGAAAACGAGCATTCAGAACATTCAGGGAGAAATGGGAGGCGGTTCATATACGTATGAGACATTGGCAGACCAAGTCGCTGCGGGGACTGTCAACGAAACGTTCATTGACGAAACGGTGAAGACGATGCTCCGGACTAAATTCACCCTCGGATTGTTCGAAAGTGCGTGCGGGTCATATCATCTTTTCCTTTGCTCAATTATTGATTAGACCCATACCCCTATTCTGATTATTTGTCGACACTTCGCACGCCGGCAACAAGAACCCTTCTTCATCAGATGGAACAGGAGGCTGTTGTGCTTCTTCAAAATCGTAACAACGTGCTTCCCCTATCGTCAAAATCCGTCAAGTCAATCGCTGTCCTCGGCCCGCAAGCAAATCGCGTAACGTTCGGCGATTACGTCTTCTTCAATGCCTCGAATAATGGGATTACTCCTCTCAATGGATTCAAGCAACTTCTATCGGGAACCAAGGTCAAAATCAACTTCGCAGAAGGTTGCAAGCTCTGGAGCAATGATCAGAGTGAGATCGCCGCAGCTGTCCAGGCAGCGAAATCCTCCGATGTCGCAATCGTCATGGTCGGGACGTGGTCTTTGGATCAGACATTACTCTGGACCCCGGGTACGAACGCAACAACCGGAGAACACGTCGATCTCTCAGATCTGAAGCTCGTTGGCGCTCAACTCGACCTAGTCCAAGCCGTCCAAGCTGTCGGTAAGCCGACGATCGTGGTCTTTGTATCAGGAAAACCTGTTGCGGAGCCATGGATAGCCGAGCGTGAGTTTAAACTTTTGGTCTTCCAATCCTTCCTGACAGAATCGATCAAGATGCCGATGCTGTTATCCAACAGTTCTATCCAGGGGAGCTTGGGGGACTAGCAATCGCCGAAGTCATCTTCGGAGTCGCAAATCCTTCTGGTCGGCTTCCTGTTTCGTTCCCAAGAAGCGTCGGGACTACCCCTGTGTTCTATAATTATCTTAAGGGGTCGAGACCTTTGGATCCCGGATCGATCACCGACAACGGGACCCTGATGTTCGGTCATCAATACGTGCTGGACTCGCCCGTACCATTGTGGAGCTTCGGAGAGGGATTGAGCTATACGACGTTCAAATAGTATGTATATTAATTCTCGATTTTTGGCGTTTACTGATCTGCGACATAGCACGAACTTGAAATTGTCCAAGACGACGATAGGAACGGGCGATAGCTTTTCAGTCTCGGTGACAGTTCAGAACACCGGAAAGCTTGACGGGAAAGAAGTCGTTCAGGTTTATCTCACCGATATCATATCTTCGGCGGTTACACCCAATCAACACCTCGCCGGATTCCAGAAAGTACTCATTAAGTACGTCTTCCTCGGCTCTTACTTCGACATCTTCTGATAAACTGATCGAATTGTAGGGCTGGAGCATCTACTAGCGTGACTATACCTATTGATAACTCGGACTTGGGTTTATGGACGACCGGGAATACTTGGGCAGTCGAGCCGGGTCAGTTCAACGTGGCCGTCGGAACCAGTGCAACCGTTTATCTCAATACAACACTGACGGTCCACTAACGAATTGACGGGAATATGTATCAGAGTGCTTCAGTTGCTCTCTGATTGTCGATAAACGAAAAGAACTATGGAATGGGAACTCGTAGTCATGTTATCTCAGACGGAAGAATATAGCGTGCGCTTGGTCAGGTTGATTGCTTCCGTGACAATTACAACTCCGCTTAGCCGAGAACACGTTCTATCATCGCCTCAACGATCTCATACCTGAGACAACTCAGGTTCTCATTCAAAGGATCCGGCGCGAAAGTAGCTCTTACCGCAGCCTATATGGGACAACCCTGATGAGTTATTGGAAAGCAGAACATCGTTCTCAAAGCCACCACGAGCACCGTGACCAGAATGGAGGACGACATGGATATCGACATTGATGATGGCGACCAGCTTGAGCGTTCTGGCGCTACCTTTTCCCAGCTTCCAATGGATATTCTGCTCCAGATACTGTACTGCGTTTCTTGGAGAGACGTTCTCGCGGTTGGCGAGGTACGTCTTACATCCACATTATCGTTTCTCTAGGGCTAACGAGTACATGACAATCGTCCAGACTTCTCGCAGGCTGCACGATATCTCTCAAACGCCAACAATATGGCTCTATGCTCTCAATACCATGATTCGCCACTATCACTTGCCCCCAAACACTTTCGCCGAATCCGAGTTCTCCCTTCGGAAACTGCAATCCATTCTTATTGGGCCTTCCAGATTCCGGATACACTGCATAAACGCGAAAGGAGACGCACAATACATAAGGACCGCCCATGCCGGATTCAATGATGTCAGGGTATTGGCAATGGTTCCTGGCGGAAGATGGGTTTTGACGGGACATTTCAATGGTCATTTGAACGTGTGGGATACTCATGGGGGGATGAAATCAAGACAGGTTGTGGATTTGAGAGGCCCAATTCACGTGATGCTTGTGCAAAGGACCGATGATTGTCTCGGTGTGCGGGTGTTAACAGAGTCCACTGATCCTGATAATCCGTGCGCCGCTGCGTTTGCATTGCTTTCGTATGGCTGATCGGATGATCAAACAGCGAACGAGATCGCGTTTGTCTGACCAACATTTCTCTTGATGCTGTTGGCATGCATCATTATACCGTCAAATCCTGGCTTAATTTCGAAGGCAATGACACTATTGCCCTAGAGGGGAAATATGCCGCGACTGAACACAATCATCTCACTCGAATATGGGACTGGCGAAGTGATCTGTACGGTGCATATCGTTGGGAAATCGCGACAGAGTGGTTTGAGCTTCAGCAGCCGATCGGAGGTCGTGTAAGTTCAATCCAGTGCAGCTCTGTTCTGTTTGATCAACGACGTTTTATATTCAGGTTGACATTTCCATACATCCACCATACATCTTTCTCCTACATTCCGAGCTTCGAATATTTGCCGCTTTCAAGATCCCTACTCTAACATCGACAGACCCGATTCTCACCGAAGAAGTGCCGTTCATACGTCCTCATCTCATATGCCCACTATCTCTTCCTACGATCTTCGCTGTGCAGTTCATCAATCCATGGACTTATGCATCGGATTCCTCTGTCTCGTTGTCGTCGTCGGGAATTACGCAGACTTCGATATCTTTCTATCTGACTGTCGTCGAGAGAATAACTCGGCGCCTTCAATTCCTCAGATATGACGTCTGCGTATGGTCACATCCCCTAACTGGCGCTCATGTCCAAGTTCCCACGCTTAGGCAACGGATCTCTCTGGACACACGGGACAATCATGATCTGATTTCGCCTTCGGTCGTTTCGGACGAGTTATCCACGTTTTGGGGAACGTCAACGGGAATCGTATATGTTCCTGATCGTGTCGAATCTCTCAATTCGTCGTCATTCGGGGGCATTGAATACCAAGTGGCTGCTGTTATGAGTCAGCGGATCTCGCAGAGCGGGGACAATGGACCGATCACGAAGCCCCGCATCGCGATAGATGCGATCTCCGGGAAAAGGTTAGTGATTCAAGGCGATGCATTGATTGTGGAAGAATTTGGAGATACAATTAGCGATGCAATAGTGGAAGGGACAGACCAAGATAAGGATGCTCTAAAAATACAGTAATAATGCTAGAATAAATCAAGAAATGCGTCCCATAATCGGGCTGATAAAGTTCAAGAGACGAAGTCAAAAGGGCGATCCCTGATCACGTAGATGACGGCTGGCCGGGAGGGTTCTCCTCGGTGATTTCGCGATCTCGTTCGATCCAACGTATCATCCGCTCTATTTCCAATTCGATTTCTTCCAAGCCCCACGTCTGATGTGAATATCTCGAATGATATGATGGCGGGCCAGTCTGAAAAGTAATTGAGGAAGTTCGTGGATCCTGTGATCGTCCATTTTCTCTTCGTGTTTCCTCAGAATTAATAACGACGGACTGGTGTTGGTGGGCTGGGGGTGAAATCGGTGGAGGAAGTGATGAACGAGTTTTGAAAGGAAAGAAGGTTCGATTCGCGAAGGATATATCGAGGACAGTCCACCTGTCTAAGGGTCTGCGCGATATATTGGAAGGCACATCATGTGGAGGTATGGATGAACCAATCTCAGGTTGATCCCGGTTCGGTCTTCGAAGGCTTTGAATGAATTCCAGGATAAATGGAGACGGCGGGGGAATAGGCGTAGTCGGGTTGAAAGAATGGTGAGGGTTCACCGGAAGTTGGCGTGGACGCCATCGAGTTTTAGAGTTGCGTCGTCTTCTAAGGTGAAGGAAGAAAGCGAAGCCGAGTATCAGGATAACTAGGCATATGCCAAGTATTATCATCCCCATGATGAACTCCGCTCTACTTGTCCATGGACTCGAAGAGGAAGAAGTCGATTGTGATGAAGTCGAAGTCTGATCTTTTGATTCAGGGATAGTAAGGAAACAATTGGGCGATGAACAAGATTCGTTGCTCACTGGTATAAGCTTCCGCAGCGTCGGGCGAAAATATCCCTGTAGGAGCTAGAAATAAGTGGCGATATCAATTTCGCAGCTTCGGCTAGAGTTGATAGTGGCAATCACTTATAGAAGCCCAACTTGGGATAGAGATATTTGATGGGAGGGACACGGGGATGCTAAGTTGGTTACCCATTAAAAATGCTATGATAATCTGAAACGATGTTATACCTTCCGACAGAGAAATATTGTGGAGTGCAGTGTGGGAACCAGTCCTCGTATCTGGAGGGCGCAATGAGTTTGATCGATGAATTCTTCAAGAGCAACTTACGGCCCCCAGGTACCGCCTTGACAAGCTGCGCATGCACTAATGATCGAGTAGTATATCATGTTGCATTGACAGGGCAAGTCATCGGCATTTGTTGGGATGGGATATGACTCGGTCGATGATAAGGCGGAAAGTTGTATGGCTTTTGCACAATCAGACACTCTTAGACGAAACTCAATTTTGTTGGGGAACTCACGAGACGCAGAGCACACGGAAGCAATGCTGGAAGCGACTAAGATGAAGGGACGTGTTTTGAGTCAACGCGCATGGGCGGGATCGACGGAGCTCACGTTGACATGGATCCTGACCGAAAGAATTCAAAGCCTAGACAGAGATTCAGCGTCGGAGATGGGGGAGATCAATGGTGTTACACACCCAGCGGTAGCTGTCCGGACATGATGCCGCAGTAGGCTGAACCTATTGCCAAGTCAGATGCTTCCGCTTCTAGTGCGCGGTTGGACACATACGTTGATCTTGGAGACAATTGCAAGAACATGCATGGTCGGCATAAGACAGTAAGCAAATTACTAAGAAGGGATCGGATTATAAAGGAGCGGAATTGGGCATGTAATGATAGCCTCCGAGAGTCTGAGATTTGATTCCGTAGTTTGTTGATTTTGAAGACAAATTCAAAAGTTTCGTGTTCGGCGTCGAGATGGAGGGGAAGAGAAAGCGGGAGAATGAGATCGCCATGTTCAGTCCTTGTGTAGTGGACACGCAAGAAATGTCTTGTAATATTTAGAGGACAAGACGTCAACCGGCAGAAACTGCCGAGAACCCTGAGTGCTTGACAAGACCGTCTCGCTTCCACCTTGCTTTTACCTTGCTTTATTTCGTGGTCGTGCTGCGAGACAGCATGAATCGATTGGTAGAAGGCATATTAGAATGGACCCACCTAGATCATATCCAAAGATATTCAATTAACACACTTCTTGCGTTAAATGGCTTGCCCATTTGAAGGAAAAAGGTACACGTCTAAGCGAAAGTGCGCCCGGATATTGCCGAAAGGCACCAACGGGCTTGGAAGGCCGTCAGTTCTCCCTCGTTGGAATGTATTTCTGAGGCTTGCGTGTGTAGGTTAACGGTCACCAAACCAAACGATTTTAGAGACATTCCCCCATCCGTAGGGCGGGCGTGGAAAAATACAGCAAAGTTTATAATAGCAGAAGATTTGCAATAAACACGTAGATCAGCACTGCAGACAATAATATAGTCCAAAATACAGAAAAGGAAGATCACAGCATGCGGGCCAAGAAAAAAGAGGGAGATGAGGTGCTAGGAAAGGCACAGGATGTTTATCTATAATACAAAAGGTCGCGGACTCAATGATTGCGTCTGTTTCGGCGTTCATAACGAATGTCAGCCTCAACTGACATCCTGCAGCATGAGACCTGCTTCGACATTCCCAGAACCTTCCGCGTAATCTTCCTCGAGATCGACGTCGTCACCATCGGCCGCCAGATGACCATTCGAAGCATGATTGTTCTGCCCAGGGGGAAGTGCGTACTGATACCGCAGGAGATCAGGACTCATTTCCTTGACAAGACGGGAAGTTTCGCACCTGTTCATCGACCAGTCTTTCCCTCTTGTGCTCGGCCTTTCCTCTCTCGCGCTCGGCGGCGGCGCGAGCCCTTGCGCTGGGTCCCGTTCCAAAAGGTTCGTCTCGAGGAACGATATCTATGAGGAAATCGAACTGATCGGATTTTGACAGGGCCTTAGCGATATCGGCTCGAGAGAGGGTCCGACGTTTGTTTGAATCTGCGACTAGGAAGGCACGGGCGGTCATCTCGGCAATGAACACTGAATTACATTGTAGCAAGATGAAAGCACCCAAGAAAAGAGCTCATCAGTATTGATCGTATAAACTGGGAGTACGCCCCATAGAGAGGAACGAAATTGGCACTAACTTTCACATGCTTTGCAAAAGAGGATGGGGGCTAATAGCAAATGATTGGTCAGCATAAACTGAAGATGACGACCAAACAAGAGGATTGGTTGAATTGGAAACTTACCGTCGGCTGCGATCATCTGTTACAAGCATCAAGTCAGGACATAGATGAAGCAAAGAAAGGATCGCGCAATAGGATCAAAGTGGAGACCGGGCATCCACTCGAGCGTTGACCGAACGCAGGACAGACACGAGTTATGACTCACAACTTTGACCTCGGGATCGCTTTTCATGACTTTCTTGATTCTGGCTAGTGGCAGCGCAGGATGACGGAAGTCAGGTGTCTCTCTCTCCGCCGTAGCAACCTGTCGTTGCCAGAATCGTCGAAGGAACTCGGACAGTTCATCTCCTGGCCGAACGTAAGGCTCGGGGTTCGGGGTCATGCTTTGCGCGTTGTTGCAGTGTCAAGTTGGTATGTACAAGAGGAGACCAGAGACGAACGCGAACGCTTCAGACGTTGCACTTGGACGATGGATGAGGCGACGTGATTGGCCAGCAAAGGGTCGCACGCCGGAGCGAATTTTCACGAAGCGATGTGACGTGACATTAGCGTGACAGGCGTGATCTCTCCCTCTCACTCGCTCGTGTCGTTTTCTTTGCCACCTGTTTTCCATGGCAAATCAGTTTCATCGTACTTGTTTTCCCGAATCTGCTCTCATCAAACTTCGCTATGGATGTGTTCTGCCTCCAGAGCTACGGGGATTATGAACTATCCGCAGGATATTACTCATCGCGTGATTATGGTCAGAAGCATCCGGCTCCTTGTGCTGCGTGTTTTACGCTAGCCATTCGCCAGTGAAAGCGTTGCAAATGGCGATCCCACAATCGTGTCTGGTGTTTCTATGATATGCTTGAACCGATGCTCTCCGACATGAAACGCTGCCGAGAGGAAGTCCCATAATAGTATCTCACGTTTATCAAGCAATGCGACTTCAAACACTTTCCTGGATCCCCAACAAGAATCACATATATTCTTCGCACGGATGGTTATGCCTCATTACGAGGTTCATTTTATTGCGGCCTGCCTGGACCCTGCGAATTGTCGTAAGCTAAGGGTTTGACACACTGTGAGATTGTTTCGATCTGGTTGGAATACCGATTGGAATAGTTGACCTGTAGGGTAAGAATACTGAGGATCGCCTTCCAGTTAATTGCATCCGCCCCGATGTTTAGAGGATCAGATAGCAAAGTGTGCGGAGGAGACAGGCGCCACAGTTGATTTCATTCAGATGGTTTGGAATCAACTCGCTGATATTGGAACTGTGGATTGACTTTTCCGTCTGCCACAGCATTCTAGGCGGACAGTTTCAGTGATGGTCGTAGAGGCGGTCTTTGCCGCCCATATGACGTAAGCCGATCTGCTCGGCACAAATCAAAGGTTAATCATTGTCACCCCCCGATAGCAAATTTACTGATGATGCCCCGATCAAACAGTTCGAGGCGACCGTGATAAAGGTGTGATCTTCTAAATTTTAGTCTCTTCTGTGTTATCCGATATTTGCAAATCTGCAAGCCAATCACGACCTCGCTAAACTTTCAGGGGCACCCCTCGTCCCCCCTGAAACTCGGTCCCGAGAATACACACTCCACCGAGCCAGGAGCAGATCAGGACCGGTGGATAATCATGCCGGTTTCATGTGGAGCATGAAGATCAGGGACGATGGAAATTACGACGTGGATCCTGGAAGATCATTGTAAAATGAATAAACAATTCATCTCTCTTGTTCGGGCACTGGTAATCCGCATCCTTGCGTTCAACATCCCCTTGGAAATGCTAAACCTGGATCTTTTCGGCAGCGATGGCAGCAAATACTCATCCTTACTAGGCTAAACTCTGGCGGCCCGCATCCGTGTTATTATTCTCTTAACCGCTGTCACTCCAGTTGGTCTTGCCTTACCTGCTTCATTTGATCCGCCTGATGCCATCGCAATTAACAGGAGCGTGTGCTGCACAATACGCTATCGTAGCCAGGCTAGTCTGACATCAACAATCACATGGACGGAAGAAATACCGAGGGCTGTGCTAGCGTGTCTGCAGATCAATCACAACTGCCAGCGACTCGTGGACGATAGGACGATCCTTGCGACTTGGCATCCTGGCCTCGAAAATATTCTGCTTGGCCAGATTCAGCTTTAGTGTGAACGTTGTCATCGGAACCCTTCCAACCTCGTGACGTACCGACAACCGTAATTAAGGTATCCTAGCGCAATGAATGGACTTTACGTGCTTTGCTTCTGGAGTCGACGCCGCTCATACACCCTCTCATGTCATTGTGAGCCTCTTCTTTGGTCGATCATTGCCATCGCCACTCGTTAAGCACTAGTTCAGGAGTTCCGCAGCCTTGGATTGTCGAATATGAGAGCGCTGATAAATTGGATCACAGTGGCACCGCCACGATTTTCTCGTTGGTCCCAGCGATCTCCAGTCCCACTCCAACGTACCTCCGAGAACCGAAGCACGATGTGATCCTCGCTCTCATTTGGACTAGCATCAACATCAAAACATCGACTTGATGGAGCTCGAAAGGGTAATGAGAGCGACTGGCATCGAAATCCTATTTGAGCGACGATCGTTCCCGATGGATACATTGTCTTACATGATATCTCCCGATGTCGCCCCGAGACAATTAGCCCAAGTGAGATTGCTCCTAGATTTTTCTATTGTCAATCTTTGGTACGTACCCTGGATGCCTTCAAAGTTAGGGTTCGAGGCGTCCTGGAAGCTTTATAAGAGCATATTGGCGCTTAATCCGAGCGACGCTGATGAATAATTGTACGCGACCGTCGACAATCTTAATCTTCTGGCGGAGGGTGTAGGAGATGGGAAAGTGCTACATTGTTTTCTGAAACGCCCGATTGTCGGTTGAGGAGCCGATCCGGAAGGTTCGCGCTCGATCGTCTTCCGGAACTTCTTTAAGCGAGAGGGACCGAAGCAACCTAGCGACAATAAGCGACGCTAAGCCTCGTCTGAGCAAGACCATCATAAAAATTCAGTTGATGAAATGTACGGAAATTATTCTGAGTCTATAAGGGCTTATTGCTTTGTTTGATCAGCGCTGCGGGTTCATACATACGACTACGGAAGGCGTGGAGCTTTCGCTCACGGACGGTAAGTACGACCTGAAATCTCGGATGCATCAAGGGTCGTCACGAAGGCTTCAGCTTCGTCGGTAAGAAGTGGGTGCACCCCACCGTAGCTTGCGTGATATCCGCACTATTGTCGTTGTTTCAGGCTTTGAACCCGGCCCGGCTGCTATAACTTTCGTGGTTGTTTTGTTTGTGCAATGTAGTACACTGCAGACCGCAGGTCTCTGGGAAAGGCAAGACGAGGTTCAACTTCGGGGCCCGTATGGTTCGCATGGATCCAGAAGGAGTCATCAGTGAAATTGCTTGGGGTGTGAATGATGAAGAAATGAGTGTTCAGGGTGTACAGACTGTTTCGTAGGACAGCGCCCGGGGCTAGTCAACAAAATGGGACGCGTGTCATCGATCCTCCTGGCTCGTAAACCTGCCGTATAACGGCAGATCTGCAACCGCACGGAGTGTGTACGATTGGAGGTGCGCGGAGAAAGGCCATTATCGGCAAGGGTAGATTGGCCGTGGGGAGTAGAGTGACGACGACTGTTGGCGGCGACTTGTCCGGCATTCAAGGCAGAATAGTTTGAAGGCCTGATGACAGTCGCTCGCGCTCAGAATGCCACGGTGGAATGATGCCGCCCACACAGGATTATGCACTCCACGAAAAATTACATAAAACAGAGGGCGGGGGTGCTCATGTCGCAGCTAGTGATTTATTAGCAGGAGATAGAATTTTTGCGTTTGTCACGACGAATTCGAAGCTTCCCAGCGAGGGGCCGCGCCTGAGAAGTAGAGAAGGTACCGACAACGTGGCCTGATCAAATCTCGTTACTGAAGATCTTGCTGGCGGTCCTACTCGTTTGGTCCGTTCCTTTTCAAACTCCGCCCGATTCACGACTGACAAGGAACAGGATTCGGTGACAATGCCTAAGACATGCCATGGAGCACTGTGCGCACATATATGTGGCTCTTCGCACCATCTTTTCGTGCGCCGTCGCGTCCTGACTGCTGGAGCATTAATCGAGGACATAACACCTTTCCTGGCGACCGACCATCATCTTCCTGGACAACCTCATAGCCTCAGCTCGTATTCGTCTCTCAAACATCTGCGGTCTCGATTCAAACCTGAAAGCAATCTTTGTCCTCTTTTCACATCCGACACTAGCGATCCTGCGTAACCAAATCGGCCATCTCTGCTAACCCTCCTCCCCAATGAGCATCACTGTTCCAAACTTGAACCAATCTGAGCAATAGTCAGTGACTCGATTTTCTCATCGCTTCTGTGATCTAACTTGCGCACTCCTTCAGGTTGACTGTATCCGTCGCCCCGCGTGCACTTGATCAATTCCATTTGCCGAACGTACAAATACCCTGGCCCTCTCATGATTCTCCTCCAGCAGCGGAGTCCCCGGATTAGATTTCACTTCACTTCTCAGCGCGCTCTACTTTTGAAACATGTCCTCTTCCTCCTCCGACGAACGCAGCCGCCGTGGCTCTGAAGGCGATCGTGAAGACCGACCATACCTGCCGCCTATTGGATCTATTCTGGGCTGTAAGTCGCGTTTGTCTTTTGTGTCTCAGATGCACAGACTGTTGCTGGAACGGCGCCGAGTCGGGAGCGTCGGTGTTGGTGGAAATATGCTTCGGGAACACCGAGGTCGCATGCTTCACATGCTCCACGAGTCATCCGAAAGAGCTGTTCCCCTTGTTTTGTGCTCGAGAGCGTTGATGACGTAGTCGAACTGTTCGCTGAATATTTTCTCGGCAGACGATCCTCCTCGACCTACTCATGGTCCCTCGAGCGCCTATCTATATTCATCGGGCGCAACGCCGAGCGGGGCCGGGTCGACTCGCGCGTCATCGAGTTACCTTGGCCCTACAACCGCAGGCCATGCGAATCCGTATGGAACGGCTCTCCCGCCCTATTCTTCCCCTGTCTCTTCTCGCTCGGTGCGTATTCCCTGCCAGCCCCTTTAATTTCCCCGAACATCATTCTCACACGCTTCGTCTTCGAACAGCAGATTCCCGGCGTCCCTGTGCCGAGCCATCAAGCCCAATATCCTTATGGATCTCCTCCTTCACCGATGCCATATCCACCTTACGCATCCCAGCCCTCGCTTCATCATGGATCGCCATCAGCTACCGTGCCAGCAGCCAACTCGCGATCTGCTCCGTCCTCTTCTCAGCGACCCTATCCGAACACCCCTTATCCGTATGAACCAGGCCGATCATATCAACACGTCTCCCAACTCCAGGATCCCGCTCAACAACAATATCCTGCCGAAAGCTCACGCAGCGCTGGCCATTCTCGCCGATCCTATGATGACTACGGAGCACCGTCTAGCTCCAGACGCGGAGAACAGCCTCCAGTAGTCGGCACCATCGCCGGTCTCACGTCTTCAAACTATCAAGCTACTTCGCTGGCGTCCGCTGGTCTTACGCCTAGCGCTGCCCAAGCTGCCTCGGATGAGCTTAGGAGATACGAATGTCATCTTTGCGAAAAGCGCTTCTCTCGGCCTAGCAGTCTCAATACGCACATGAATACGCACACCGGCGAACAGCGTTAGTTTCTCTTCTCGTAAAAAATATTTGTGATACTGATGACGACTTGGATTTAGCATTTCAATGTCCTATTCCTGGATGTGGTAAAAAGTTCAATGTGTCATCGAACATGAGGAGACATATGCGTAATCACGAGGAGTACGCTATCCAAGGTCAACCGTCCTATCAGGGCGGCGGTGACCATTCCTTTCAGGGGGATGACGAGGAGTAGAGGCCATAGGCATCAACGTGGAAGACGCAAGACAAAGTCCCGGGACGACTCCCGACATAAAGGCAAAGGCAAAGACAAGGATCCAGACCGATAAATCGCTCGATTGACTTCTTTTTCATTCTCTGTCCCGGATCGATCTCACTCTACACACCCCTTTTAATCATTTTTCCTGATAGTACCATACCCTCTTCTTCTACACCGTCATATACTAACTAGTCCTTTTTTCCCGTCCTTCGAATTCTTCGCTGTTTATTCTTTCCTGTCCGTATTTTCTCTTGATCCGGTCGTTATTTATGTTCTGCGACCTGGTATTTCGAACGTAAATATTTCCCTTTCAAAGTCTCCACTTTCTTGGTACGCTTCGCTTCGGGTTCGGCTCGAGTTCGAGTTCGTGCACATAAATTTATTTCCTGTTTGTCACTACGATCGTGATTAATTGGATATAAAAAACCACTTCATCATGCCATCATACATCCATCAGTGATCGACTGATCGACTGATCGACCGGAAAGTCGGCTCGCTGGATGTCATATATCACTCATTTGGGATGACAGGTAACGTCATACAGCATTGTCAACGCAGCTAGGTGTCACGGAGCTTTAGCATCTACCGACAGATTAATAGAATATGTGCGTCATCAAACTGACGGCGCCTGCAGCTGAACGGAGCATGGGCGCTAAATGACGAAGTAGGGTGTTGTGGATCTGGGACCTAGGTACCCGAATTCGGATCGAATGGATGGATGGGTCTGGATTTTGGAAGCATGGAAATTTAGGAGGAGTTTAGTTGGTTTTGTATTAAAGTTTAAATGCCGGTGCTTCTTATTCTTATCCTTGGGAGGAGTGTCGGATTCCGAAATTTGGCGAGCCTGAGGAGGTTTTGTTTCCTGGAAGGAAATTTCGGACCGGGATTTGGATTTGAGAAAGGTCCGGGAACGTCGAATGAGAAGTCCCAGATGCATGAAGGTGGGTGCGTGGTTTGAATCGAGACGTGCCGATTATTTTAGACATTAGATATTTGTAAGCACGGTTTGCGCCTTGGAACGGAAAGTGCTAGCGTTGCGTGATATCCGTCATGAGTATATATATACGTGTTTAGGGACAGCATAGTAGAGATCCGGACCTGGTTTTGTGTGCAAGTACTGGTGAGAACGTCAAGAAGATAAAGTACATGAGATATCGTGATGAGAGTGTTATAGTGTTAGAAATTATATGCGAGAAAGAGAAAGGGAAAACAAGAACCAAGAAACAAATCGTAGTATGATCCTATCCTATTGTATTAATAATCCTATCCGTGATTTCATATCCGACATATCCGACATATCCGACATATCCGACATATCCACATAATCACATATCCGAGGTACCAGTAAAGGTATCCGGAGAGAGAGAACGAGTTACCATCTTCCGACTAGCGATGGAAAGATTCCAGGATTTTATGTACAGAGTCAAGTCGAAGGGTGTCAATGGTTGCGATGCGAGGGCTGAGAATGAGGATTTGAATGTGGAGAGTGCAGGGATGGTTTGAACGTTTGTGTACGACGGAGGGAGCGGGGTGTGAGTGAGAGCAGGGATTTGGAGTGAGAGGGAGCTGCGAGGAGGAGGATCGTCGTATCGGTCTTGCGATTTAGCTCTTGGAACTATTCATCCAATAGTAGGGGTGATTATTATTGTTGGGAAGGAAGGAAGGAGCTTGTCAATTATCTTCAAGTCGGGAACGCTTCTTGTGACGGGTTGGATTTGCGATGTGTGAAGGGTGATGTTCTGATGTTATAACTGTGGATGAATGACAGAGTCGACGGATCCTCTGTGATCTTGATTGTACCATGTATTATCTTGGGATTCGACTTCGAGAAAGGTCGAAGCTTGCTGGGTCGGATGGTGTTTAAGGATTTGCTATAGGATTAAGAGATGAACTTGGGCGCAGCTGGAGTTATAATGAGGGGTTGGGGGGATGAGGAGGTTGATATGGGGCGGGAATTTGAATTTTGAACGGTGAGCTCTATATAATAAGGTGTGTTGATGCGAGTTGAGGGCTTGGAGATGCAGCGCTTGGGGATGATGGAGAGAGGATGTATTCGGGGAGATGATTGTCTTATGTTTGGGTGCTAGGAGGATCGTCGGATTTGGGTTATAGTCGAAGTCTTGGGTCTGTTGCTTCATTAGCATTTTGTGATAATAATAATGATCGTACTTTATTATTGGGTTGGGATGAAGATGCTTACGGCGGCCCGGGTTGTGGGCGCTGTTTGTTAGAATCATTTTCTTGTAAAGTTGTAGTATGATAATTGAATGGGGAAAGGTCGACGACTTTAGAGTCTTTTGCTGATAGACTTGACACGAAATATTGAGTATCGAGTATGACGTCAGAAGCAAACCCGCGACTTGATTTGTCGTTGCGTTTATAATAGGAACACGCGTTGATGCGTCGGTGCGGTACGACAAGTAGTCAGAGCGAGGACTGGTGATTCAATCGATATCGATATCGATATTGGTTGATGACCCTGGAATAACGTGGTGAACGTGGTGTTGGGAAATGAGAATCGCGAGGCTAGGAGGTCTGAGGTCTAGCCTGCGGGGAAGAATTGCTCGGTCTTTCCGAATTTACTGATTCCTCCCTTTCGTCAATTCAAGAACAGAGTGAGAAAGAGAGTACTTCGGTCAAAAGACTCGGTATCAAAAAAGCGCTTAGCTGAGGTATGTTCCAAAAGCAGAATAAAGCACGAATTTGGAACTCCGATTATGGTTGGCTGACGACGAGGCGCGGAAGCCTCGAGGCTGGCGGGCGGTTCGGGAGAAGCGTAGAGAGTGATTTGAGGGACCTCGTTGGAAACACGCGGAAGGCGTTGCAGAGCTTGCCTGTTGACGACTGACGGATGGTCTTTTGTTGCTCTCATCACGCTTGAAGCAAGATTGCCTGTGTGCCAGTGCTTGAGTAAGAGTTTGGATAATCGAATGTCTGGTCCTTCGCCTGTTAGGTCGAAGAGGACTAGTACTCAAGGTATTTCCTGACTTGTTCATTTATTGGTCTGTTCACCATTTGATATTGATGGATAATTGTAGGAAATACGTCGACGCCGTCTCCGACTACTGCTACGTCTACTACGAATTCAGCTACGAACGCTTTACTAAACGCTACTCGTTCTGAGATTCGTCGACAAAAAGGGACATCGCTCCCGCTTACATCTGCAATGTCATCCAGCACCTCCAACCTCCTCGCTCAACCTCGGTCGCGGTCTCCTGATCCACCGTTTACGCAAAAGAGATCTCCACCTCCTCCAGCTTCTATGTCGTCCATTCCACCTCCTGTTCCTTCTGTTCCTTCTCCGCTTCATTCGGATCGTTCGTCGCATTCTCAAGGACAGGCGCAGGCGCAGGCACCGTCGATTAGTAATCCTATTCCGAGACGTGTACCTGTTCCGCCCATGTCTGGTTCGATGTCAGGTTCAGGTTCGGGGCCTGGAGGCGGTGGAGGCGGTGGCGGACAGGGCCCAGGAACGTCACTTTCACCTATGTCTGCGCAATTCTCGAATCTGCAATCGAACTTCCATGAGACGATGTCTTCTATCGATCAATCGTCATCTGACATACCCACTCATCCTGATCTCAACCTCACTCGCGATCGAGATAGAGAGAGGGATAGGGATTCTATTCGAGAGAGTGTGGGAGGGAGGGATAGAGCGTCTCCTTCATCCGGTGGTGCAGGAGGAGGAGGAGGGGGGACGACGAGTGGATCGAAGACTCAGACTCTTTCCTCGATCGCTGCGAATCAGAGTCATTCTTCAAAACGCGACTCCCTATCCTCCCGCGCCAAAGCAGCAGCCGTATCCCTCAGCCTCCGAAATGCAGCAGCAGTAACATCCATGAACATGATCGCGGATCCGACGGGTCAATCAGCCTCATACGCCTGGGATCCGAGTCTTCCGCCTTCTCTTCCTTCTTCCCAAAATTCTAGCTCGCAGGGTCAGACGAGTCAAGGGCAAGGGCAGGGAAGGGGTCCACTTCCGCCTGCGCCGTCCATGTCTCGTCAGATATCATCGACGTCTTCGACGGGTCCGTATCCCGCTATCATCCCTCCACCTCCACAACGTCCTTTGTCTAATCCACTCACTTCCATTATCAATCCCGCTGCTGCGGGTTCTGGATCTCCTAATTCTATCCATTCGAATCCTGCGAGTGGGGCGCAGAGGTTTTCACCTACGTCGCATGATTCTCCGCCTTCGAATCCGAATTCGTATTATGCTCAGCCGCAACCTCTCCAACCTCTCCAACCCCAAACGCAGTCCCAGTCCCAGACCGTGAATGTCAATGCGAATGGTTCGCCGACTGTTCCGGCTGCTTTGGCGAATTCGAGGACTCCTGATCGGTCGTTACCTCTCAATGAAGACCGGGAGGATGTTCATGAGACGCGTCCTTCGAGGGATGATACCGCACAGGGACAGAGGGATGGAGAATATGATGATGGAGATAGTGATGCGGATGGAGATGAGACGGAAGGAGATGGAGGAGACGATGGAGATGGAGATGCGAATGCGGCTATGCGTCAGCTACAACTTGACCGCGAACGAGAACGCCAACTCGAGCGCGAAAAGGAACGAGAAAGGGAGAGGGAGAGAGAAAGGGGACGGCAGAGAGCGAGGGAAAGAGAGATAGAGATGATCCTTGCTCGACAGTCTTCCCGGGAGAGATTGAGGGAGATTAGTGCGGGGATTAATACGATTGCTAGTCCTTCATCCTCATCTCCGTCCGCCCTTCCCAATCCGCTTGCGATGTCACTTCCGGGAGTACGGAATTCTGTGGCTGCGGAGGGGTGGTATCAGCCTCCTCAACCTCCTCACGATGAGATGATGGGGATAGGAAGTCCGACGCCTAGTTCGACGCTTGCGGGGATGGATGAAGATTACGCTGCTTCGAATGGACAAGGTATGGGAGGGGGGATGAGAGAGAGTGAAGATGAGGGATCGTATACGCCTCGATCGCCTGTTCATCAACTCCCTCCTGCGTCTTCTTCGCATCACCGCGACACTCAATCTCATCAGCGAGCTCAGGCTCAGGCTTCGCAGACGGGGACGAGGGCACATCATCCTTCGTTCTCATCTCAACATTCGGCTCATTCGGCGCATTCTCAACATTCGCAACACTCCCAACATTCGCAACATTCGCACAACTCCCACAACTCCCTACAGAATAATCACTCGATAGGCGAGCGTCAGATCCCACTCGCGATGCCCCTCAGCTCATTCTCATTCGAAGGATTCTCCGCTCAAGCGATCGAAGAAGCTCTCGCTCTCTCTCAAGCATCCAATCCAAATCGACGTTCAAATCCTTCAAATCCTTCGTCGACGGGGGTGGGGGTAGAAGCGCACACTTCGTTGCCGCAATTGGAGGCTTTACAGTCTTTGATTGATGAATCTGCGAATTTGAATTTGAATCCGAATGGAAGCAATCCGAATCCGAATCCGAATGCACGAGATTATAGAGGATATATGGACATTGGGTCGCCTAACATGTCTACCATCTCTGCATTATCCAATCTCGGTGCATTAGGTGGAATAGGGTTTGGCGGAATGGGTATGGGTATGGGTATGAGTGGGATGGGAGTTGCTAGTCCGATTCCTCAATCGTTGCTTGACACCGCTGAACTCCTCGCTCGGCATTCCCACTCTCATTCCCAATCTCAATCGCTTGCGTCGCAGAACTTTGGACAGTTTGGACCGAGGGAGAATGAGAGACTTCAAAGAAGGTCATCGAGGGATCGGCATACGCGTCCTAATGCTCCTATTCCACCTACGCCTAATACTGCTTCTTTGAGCGCTACAGCTGCGCCTTCGCCTCATCCTTCGAATCTTTCTATTCCGCCATCAGAGCTAGGCGAAGGAGGAAGAGCTGAGGAGGGAGGGGATGGAGGGGAAGGGGATATTGGGATTGGGATTGGGATTGGACCGTCGCCGTTTAGTCCGGCGCCGCTTCCGCTTGTGGGGCATGCGGCGAGTCATTTGAATGCGCATGGGCATGTTCATTCGGGGATTTCGGTGGGGGGTGGGGGTGGATTGGACGCATTGGACGCATTGGATGCGTTCGATGGTTCTGCGCTTTATTCGCAACTTCCGCAACTATCTCAAGCGCACGCCCAAGCCCAAGCACAGTACTCGCAATTCCAGAACGTACCACCACCTGGAAATTCGCCTTATCCTCATTCTGCGCTGCATCATCAACAGGTCCAGCAACAGCAGCAACAGGCCCAGCAGTCCAATCACCATCCGGTGCCATTTTCGCATTTGAGGAGGACTTCGACGTTCCCTCTTCGGCAGTCTTATCAGTATCAGCCGCTTTCGTTTAATCATCTTAATTTGAACCTCGCATCGGCTGTCATGTCCGATTCGACATTTTCGCCATCTGCTACGCCTTATCCGTCGTACACTTATAATCCGTTCCTTCCTACTCATCGTGATCGGACGGCACATGCCCACGGCGGTCCACGAGAAGATGGAGAAGGCGATGGCGAAGATGAAGGAGCTGCGGAAATGTTAGCTACTATGTCTATCCGCTCTTCGCCTTCGCATTTGCCGATTATTCTTCCGTCGATTTCTCCACCGAGGGGAAAGAAATTGAGGAAGAATAAGTCGAGGATTGTTAAATCGACGAATGCTGGGATGGGGGTGGAGTTGGTCGTTGCTCCGCCGCGGGTTGATTCGACGGAACCGAGGGAGACGAGTCCGGAGCCTGTGGAGAGTGATGAGGGGGATGAGACGGAGGATTATAGGAGTGTTGTGAAGAGTCGGGTTTCTTCTTCTGTTGGAGGTCTTGGTGGCGGGGTTGATGGGGAGGGGGATGGAGATGATATTCCGCATGTTGATATTCGGTATCCGTCTGTTTCTGGATCGGGATCGGGATCGAAAGCTACAGGAGGAGGAGGAGGGATGAGAGTTCTTTCGAGGGCTTCGGAGAGGGGTGGAGTTGGGATTGCACTTGGAGGCGAGGAATATGATCATGATCCTTCGCCTTCGCAGGGTCAAGCGATCGCTCAACATCAGTCGATTCAGCAGGGATCGACTTTTGCGGAAGTCGAAGCGGAAGATGAGGAGTGGGTTGATGAGGATGAGGAGGATGGGGGATATGGGGATGGGGTTGATCTGCTGCAGTTGGAGTATCATCCGACGTATATCGCTAATCCTAATCGGCGCAAGAAGCGCTTTGAGGATAGATGGCAAGCGCTCACGACTGCCGTAAGTCGCTTTCCTTGCTGTTTGGGTCGTCCGAATACTAATGGTGATCTGAATTTAGTTCCAGGAATTGGACCGCGAGACGGATACGACGATGATTCTTCTCGCGGCACCTTCGCACTCGAAGTCCCTCCACTCCCTCACATCCCGCTCTCTTCGTCGTTCGCAAGCGCTCAAATCATCACCGGCGCTCACCCAGCTCAAATCCAACTTCTCATCTCTCGCCTCCGCCCGTCGAACCCAACGCTCCCGATCCATATCCCTCCTCCAACACCTCCGCAACGCCCACGCCCAATCTCATTCAACTTCCTCATCTTCCTCATCTACTCAAACTTCCGGATTTTCATCTGAGGAGGAGTTGAAGAGAGCCCTGGAAGCTGCGTTGGGGAGTTTAAGTCAGCTTGGGAAGATATATCATGATCGGGAGAGTCGGTGGAGGGAGGAGATGATGAGGCTTGGTGAAGAGAGGGAGGGAGTTGAGATTCTGCTTAGGCAGAGTCTTGGATTCGGGGCGATTGGTGGGGGGCTAGATTAGCGCCCGTCAGCCCATTAGCGCTGGAGTAGGAGGTGAAGATCGTGTTGGCGTTCTGGGCTGCGAAGCTTGGGGGACTCCGGTCCCGTACATAAAATCTTGGGATCTTTCGCTGGACGGAAGATTGGTTGCTTGTTTCTGTGCTTTGGATACCTTTACGTTGGATATGTCGGATATGTCGGATATGTTTTGGATACGTTGGATATGGATAGGATATGGTCTCTTTTCTTTCTTGCATATAATTTCTAATGCTGTAATGCTCCCATCTCATGACATCTCATGTATCGCAACTTGACGTTTTTACTTGTACATACATAAAATCGGATCACTACTATCTCTAAACACGTGGTTATGAACTTCGGCTGACAAATCTTGTCCGACAAAGTGGCCATGTCCTTCAATGATGTCCTTGATTCTGCCTTCTCCGAAGACTCACTTAAGTTTCCGGGCCATCTTCGTTTAGCGCCCATCGACAGGTTCTCCTCGTCCTCGATCTGGTGTTCTCTGATTCTCTTCTGCTCTGACGCTCTCTTTGTACGATGCTTTTACCAATATGGGATCGTTCTCTATTATTCAGGCACTTGGATACTAAATTCGAAACGAGCCACCAGCAGCTATCGCCTCCGAAGTTCAAATCTAGCTCTTTGGAACGTGCTCTTGGATGTTGTCGACTACACAGTGGCTTGATGTCTGATTATTATGGCTAGACTCATCTATTTCTTGTTGTCATGGAACGCGTGCCGAGTCTGTCGACCATGTCGTTGTTTTGAGCTGTGGCACGTCGTGATGCCGCGGCGATGTTGGCTTTATTGCGTTTCTAGCGGCTTGTTTTCCGTTACAGTCGATCGGATGTCAGAACTGGTTCATGGAACACGACGTAGGGAAATGGAGATTTCTGTTCTGGCAATCGTGTAAGATGCCTGTTCTCGGGACTTTGGCAAAGATCACGAAAGAAATTGGAATTTTGGGGCTGATTTTGGAACATTGAACGTTTGCCACACGATCTTGGCGACACGGTCTTGATTCTTGACTCCGAAAGAGGAAATTTGTCAATCGCTTGTAACAAAGACAAGCACTCGAAGCGAAGCGATTTATTTGTTCCAATTGACGCTTGGTTACCACGCTGGTGTCGGCCGTTGTCTTTGCCACTCCGAATCGTGTTCGTTGTGGCGCGACATCTAACAACCTCAGTGGCATTTTTGTCGTGGACTTCGTCGTGCACGTCATGGTTGTATATATATAAGACGCAAACGAGGACTAGTTTCGTTCTCGTGTTCCCCTCCTCCACCGACTTGGGCCTCGCTCTACTTGCTTCACTCTTAGTTTGACCCATAATATGCCTTCTACTCAACTAGTCCCTGCGAACTATCGTCCCGCCGTTGTCGATCCTCGCCTCCAGAAGAAGCCTTGTCCTCCTCCCGGAAAGACATTTTGTGGATTATGTCTCGAGACATTCGACGCAGGTCTTCAAGTGGCTATGCATAGAGTTAATTGGCATGATTCTCCGTAAGCCTTTCTCCCATCCATTAATTCATCTACCTCACCGAATAACGATGTTGGATTACATGTAGGAATCGTGCTGCTACGCTTGTTTCGTGTCCCCTTCCTGGGTGTGGCCAGAGACGACGAGGACCACTATTTGAAATTGCGATAGCTCAGATATATCATTTCTATGAAACCCAGTATGTTCTTGATTGTCCCATCTTCCAGGCGATCATGCCTAACGTGTTTCGTTCTTTAGCACTAGTGAAACTCCCTTCGTGTGTGAAGTTGGAGTACATCACGACCCTGAACAAGCCCTCCTTGTTCCCCATCGACACCCCCGTCCTTCCGATATCGATAAACATCTCCTCCCTTTTGCACATGAGCAGCGAGATGTTAATAGTACTATGGAAAGCGTCGCTACTTTTCCTAATGGAGGACGATCTATCACTGTTGAGCATGGTGAGAAGAGGGTTATGGTCATTTCGAATGTGGATGGTAGTTTTGGGAGAGGGGAATGGAGGGAAGTTACTCCGGATCCTTCGTTTGCGCCTTTCGACCACCGTGACGACCAGTCTCAGTCTCAGGCTCAGAGGATGGAACTCGAAGTCGGAGAAAATCGATCTCCTTCCACCTCTTCCATGCCGAGGACTCCGTCGAAATCATCGATCCGTACGAGCGGTGGAACAGCCATCGTTCGCAGACAACGTTCCTTCCAAGCTCTACCTTCTCCCCATAAACCTCTTTCGAACTCGAATCTGAAGTCGGTGATCAAGTCGAGGAAGATGTGTCTTGGGAATGAGACGCAGACTCAAACTCAGATTGTGGATGGAAGGATGACGCTTAAGGTTGTGCAGAGACGGGTTGTTGAGGAGACGACGGAAATTGATGTTACGGATGAGTTGGCTAGGGCTCCTGGTGGGATGCGATTGAATCGGGGAGTGAAGCAGATCGAGATTGGAGGAGCTGGCATCTTGCACCGTTTCTAGATTTCAGAGTACGAATTACATGTATTTCGACTACAATGTCGAACCAGATTCTGGTTGTTTTATACTTTCTCTTGTTCAACGCATTATTGATATTGCTTCATAATTATTATGTGTACGAATTAAAAAGATATACCGACACTCGGAACTTCAGACCAACACAATTCGAGTTCAGTTAACATGCGATACAACAGACATAGCATATGAAAGCATTAGAAATATTATATGCATCAACTTCAACCTCTCTTCATCGCCGCGCCATTCCCATTAGCACTCGCCGCACCCCCAGAATTAGTATCCCTACCTCCCTTCTCATCCCTCCTCTCCCAGATCTGCAACACCGTCTCTCCTAAGAAAATCATCTCCTTCCGAACCTCCTCCACGATCAAATCTTGGATCTGGAACCACTTCTCGTCTTCGCCTCGACCGGCTTTCAGGTGGACTTTCCACACTGTGTTTTCTTTGTCTCGCGTCGTGCCGGCGACGGATTCGTGGGTTATGTTGGAGAGGAGGTCGTATATTGTTGAGGGGTGAGATGAGAAGGGATCATCGAGACCTAACATCAACGAGCCCGAAGAAGGATTAGTATAAGGTGACAGGAAGGATGTGGATGGGAACGCACATTCTCTGAAATCCACGCCATGAATTGGGAAATTGACGATGGTCGGATTCTTCTCTTCCACGAAATTATTCTTCATAAATCTTTTGAAATGCAGGACGATATATCTCGGTAATCTTTGGCATTTGTATCTCTTGATTTGTCCGAGCATCTCTTGCGTCGTCTTCCCGTCGAACTTTGCCATTACGGTATAGATCGATACTTGAGGGATGATGTTCTTTTCGATGACGTCTTGGAATAGTGGAGGAGGAGGGAGATCTACAGCAAGGAATAGGAAAGGTGAAACGGTGGTTTTAATGTCGCGATCCATTTCGAATTGGGGTTTGGCGTTTTCGGATTTGTCCCCTCTGACGAGGACTTGTTGGGTTTCGAGGCGGAGTTCGCCTTGGAAGATTGAGTAGATTATACCTGATCGGGTGATTAGTCGATGAGTTGGATAACGTGCGGAGAATATGAGAGAAGGACGAACTGGAGTTGCGCTTCTTCGACCCGCCGAGATCGACATGGAGTTTATTCAGTAGCCATCCTAGGAATTCGGCGGGGTCGCCTTGTTTCTCTAGACTGAACCGTCCTCCGCTCGCACGACCCACTTCTTGAAGAAACTCATGCGGAGATACTTGTGCTTTGAATAATCTTGGGTTCCAGACTTTCTTCGCCAATCCCACGAATCGTCGAACGAGTTCGGTATCTTTACTTCGAGAATTGAATTCTTTCGTGAGGAGGAAGTCGCGGAGGGGAGGGACGTGGAGGAGTGCGTGGATAATGACGTTGAGATGGTCGTGTCGTTTGATATTGTTGAGACCTATGTATCCGGGGATATATTCCTTGTTTTGAAGGTCGAAGGAGGGTTTGAGGGTGGTATCGAGGCTTTTGATGGCGTCGGAGGTGAAGGAAGGTCCGAGGACGAATGCTATGTCTTCGAGAGAAGGATCCGAAACGGGATATCCGTCTGGGAGAACATAGACCTATTTTATCACGTAAACCGAGTCAGTAGATGTGTGATTGCGGAGAATTGATCGGACCTGTTTAGTTTCCAACTGGATGAAAACGTGATGGTCTTCATGTATGGAATGTACGTAGGCGTAAGAGGATTTGCCACGGCCTTGGAAATATTTGCCACAGACCAGACAGCCATAGACGTTGATATTCGACAGGCTAACGCTGCAGAGCTTCTCAAAGTCAAAATCGAGCGCAGTACGATTGATCTGTTTCAGTAAGGTTAGATAGCCCGTCACGCACTCACTGCGAGAGTTTAGACTCACTGTATCGAGGTACAAGTCGGATGGGCGCAGAGGGTCAGCCTTCACGTCTGATGACTCCTCATCTTCATCGGCATCGTCGTTCATGGCATCGTTCACGGTCGCTGAAGTGCTTGGTTTATCTTCTGGATCCAAGCTCAACCTTGCCCTCTTATTTGGCCTTTCAGTCTCGACTACATTCGCGTCGACGCGTTTGAGATTGGCAGCCATGAAACGAGAATGCGGAAGTTCGAAGTCCGACACTCCGCTTTCTGCTTTGCTGTCGAGCGCCCAGCGTACTCTATACCTTCCTCGACGACGACCATGTCGACAAAACAGGTGTATCTTGTCATTGGAGGCTCGGGTTTCCTCGGAAAGCACCTTGTGGAGATGTTGTTGAAGAAAGGAGAAGCAGTCGCCATTTTTGATCTCGTTCAGAGATTTACGATTGAGAACGTACCATTTTTCCCTGGAGATATTGTCGACAAGGCGTCGATTGAAAACGCTATCCAAAAGGTCAATCCCGACCATCTCTTGCGTCATACCTTCCTTGAACTTATTTTAGAGCGGAGCGACCGTCGTCTTTCACACCGTCTCTCCTATCCACGGCCTCCCGAACCCGGATATCTACACCAAAGTCAATGTCCATGGAACACAAGCCGTCATTGACGCTTGCATCGCTACTTCATTGAAGTACCTCGTGTATACTTCATCTGCCGGTGTCGTCTTTGACGGTGGCGACCTCATTGATGTGGACGAACGACTTCCCTACCCCGCAAAACCGTACGATATCTATAACGATACCAAGGCGCAAGCGGAGACACTTGTTCTTCAAGCCAATGGAAAGAGTGGTCTGAAAACTTGTGCTTTGAGACCTGCCGGCATCTTTGGGTACGTATAACTATCTCATCCTTTGATATTCGCCTGACTAGTGCTTCAGCCCTGGCGAGCGCCAAGCGATCCAGCATATGGTGAAGCCTATCGCTGAGAAGAAAACGCACTTCCAAATCGGCCCCAATACCAACCTCTTCGACTGGACCTACGTCGAAAACGTCGCCCACGCACACATCCTCGCTGCTCAAGGTCTCATCACCCAATCTGCACCCCTTCCCACCACCATCGCCAAGACCGTGCTTGAACCTATCAACAACACCACGGGCACATACAGAATCCCCACCTCCGAAGCCCGCCCTCTCGGACCCGCTGTCGATCCACCAGCGAATGCGAAGGAAATCTCATCCGCCTTCCATTCGTCGTTCAACCCCATCGATCCGACCTTCGTCGTTCATTCAAAATGGGACCAATACTCCCCTACAGGACTCCAGCTCGCTATCGATTCTGCACCCGAACATACACACCCGCTCCAAGTTGCCGGTCAGGCATTCTTCATCACAAACGGTGAACCGACATATTGTTGGGACTTCATCAGGACTCTTTGGTTCCTTATCTCCCCTTCGTCGTTCCCTTCGCCGTCTTCGCCTGGGTATAAGAAGACAGTGGTGTTGAATTATTGGGTCGCGATCTGCATTGCGTGGATTACGGAATGGGTATATTGGGTGCTGAGGAAGGAGCCTGCGCTGACGATGGAGAGGGTTGGATATCTGTGTGCGACGAGATGGTACAATATTGAGAAGGCGAGGAGGGTGCTTGGATATGCGCCCATTGTCGGGATGGATGAAGGGATTCGGAAGACTGCTGAGGTATGTATTTGTTTCTTCTTTCCTTGTCTGTCGAGTCTGATATGGAATCTGTTTAGTGGTGGCTTGCCGAGCAGCAAAAAGCGTCATAGAGATGCGCGATTCTTTTCGTCTGGACCGTCACTTCTTTGGTATCACATTATCCTAGGAAATTTTCGATCTATCTCGATTATTCACTCAGTTTGTTGTAATGATTAACATGGACTCTTCTTAATCGGATTATTCTTTGTTCTGAACGATGTTATCTGCAGTCATCCAATCTTTTGTGATGGCAGGAGGACGAGTCTGATCACTTCGGCCGAAAATATGACGCTAAGCGCCTATGTTCGGCCTTTCGGTAATCCGATCAAGGAGCTCGGCTCTCCGCTATCCACATCTGACTATCACGTCATCCATTCTTCAGCTATATCAGCAACAGACATTCGCGTATTCCACGCATCGTGGCGTCGATACTCGTATCACTTGCGAAGTGCTCATCTCAGGCAGTAAATTCTAGCTCAATACATCCGAGTCTACTGCGATCGTATTCGATAATGACTCCTCGAGTTCCTTTGATATTTGTTTGTCCTCCCTCTAGGTGAAACAGGCGGATATGGATGATATTAATTCGTGGGGTTATAGGGAACGATGACGATTGGTGCACCTGGGAAGAATGGTGTTCGAACATCTACGCTGGAAGGAGCACAAGAGATTCTGGATGTTTTTTTCAAGCATGGAGGGAAGGAGCTTGATACGGCGCGAGTATACGCTGAAGGAACTACGGAAGATGTGAGTACTAGCACTTTGCTTTTGGGGAGGGGTGATGATGGGGGGTTTGACTTGTGTTTAGTACCTTGCGAGGTTGGATCTGAAAGGCGCGACTGTTGATACGAAGTGGGTCACTTGATCACGTCTACCATCATTATTTATAAGGCTGATAAAGTGGACTGGTAGGGTATACCCCGTCAAACCTGGAGATCATTCGCCGGCTGCAATTCGTGCTACATTCGAAACGTCTTTGAAAACGCTTCAAACGTCTAAAGTCCGAGTTTTGTACCTCCATGCACCTGATCGAAGTGTTCCGTTCGAAGATACGCTCGAGGAGATTGATAAACTCTATAAAGAGGGGAAATTGTATGTTTTCTTTTCGTCGGGGTTGCGTCAGGAAGGCTGATTGTGAGATTTGAAGTCAGTTATTTGGATTGAGTAATTTTGCGGCTTGGGAGGTTGCGGAAGTTGTTGGGATATGTAAAGCGAAGGGATATGTTCAGCCGAAGATTTATCAAGCGTGCGCCATGGCTTTCTTCGTTGGTTTCTCAAGTGCTGATCCAGTCATGGCAGTATGTATAACGCGATCACTCGAGATCTTGAGAAGTACGCACTTTCGTTGCATGTGGGAGGCGAATAGTGACAGATGAGATAGAGAGCTTATCCCTGCTCTTCGTAAATTCGGCCTTCGACTCGTCATTTACAATCCACTCGCGTCCGTATCTCATCAATTTTCCTCGTCAAGATACTGACAGTCGTCTAGAGGCGGGTTCTTCGCCGGTAAGGTGTCCTCGGTCGAAGAACAAGCACCATCTGGAGGCCGCTTCGATCCATCTTCGAACATGGGTAAGATGTATCGTGCTCGCTATCTAAGGAACGATTATTTCACGGCTCTTGAGTCTTTGAAAGGCGTTGCTGTACGTATCTTCCTCTCCTCCCCCACAATTCACGAGGTGCTAAAGGGAGTTTGTTGTAGGAGAAACATGGACTGAGATTGACGGAGATTGCGTTGAGGTGGTGTCAGCATCATAGTTTGCTCAACCCTGAGGATGGAGTCATTTTGGGAGCTTCGTCGGCTGGGCAGTTGGAGCAGAATTGCGAGGATAGGTGAGTTTTGCGAAATTTTGGGGATTGTGTGGTATTGAGCTTATTTTTCGTCGGTTTTAGTGAGAAGGGGCCGTTGCCTGAAGAGATTCTTGTTGCTCTTGACGATGCGTGGTCGCTCGTTAAGCCTTCTTGTCCTCCGTATTGGAGGTAGAAGTTTTGCAGGAAGATTTACTCCGAAACATCCACGAACGAAGAATTCATGTATCATAAAAGGCTGTCAATATTAAGGGAATGGATTTTATGACTCTCGCCTTATTTGTGGCGATCCGAGTACATGTGTGGAATCATGCGAGCTAAGTCGAGATACTCAACGATCAGAGCGAGCAAGGATTCATCGTTTATGAGTTACGGCAGAGAATTAGGACGCGATGTCGCTTTTGGCTTTGATAAATATCCAGTAGGGTATACTAGCTAATACACTGTTCATCGCGACAGAGAAAAAAAACACACAAGAAATTCCGAGAAAAGTCTATGCTGAGTTCTCTGGGATCGCGGGACTAACTTGAGCTTCGAAAACAACTCTCCTCTTACTGTAAACCACTTTCTCCTCTCCGCATTGCGAGAGCCTCTGAGACCTGAATTTCGCCGAGCGTCTCAAACCTGTCGAATTCAGTAGCAAACCACCCTTGGGTGGCTCTTGGCCAGGCCTCAAGACTGTTTGGGACTTTTGTCTATAGCTTCTGTAGGCTTTCAAAGTGGTGGTCTCTTGCCTCTCACTCTGATTCACTTTTGGACTCTCGTACATAACACTGATGCACTTCGGAATCGCGCGCTTGAGTGTGTTGACGTCTATGGGGGATAGAGGGGCTGCTGAGCTTTTGACGTTTAGCGAAGTCATGCAAGTCGTTAGACCGTCGACTTCGGCATCTGTAGAAGCTTTGGCTTTGGCTTCCTCGGCTTTCATCTCGGAACGAGCATGATTATGGTCAATCGTACGAGATGATTTTCCATGGGCGATCTCAGTAGGGTCGAGTCTCGGAGTTAGGACAGAAGGAGGTGGTGGAGGTGCGAGGCTTGCAGAATAATACTCGAGAAGCTTCGGGTGCACACTGCAAGGAGCTCAGAACGTCAAGAGAAGAGTTGAGAGGACTGACGTACTGAATGGTCCAGTGGACGTGGACATCTTCGTAGAAGACCGGACCTGTGAGCTTGCGACAAAGATCGTAACCGCACATATTCGTCCGTCTGTGTGATTAATGAATGTAAATGGATTGAAACTGGAAGAGAGTTGAAGGATGGAAGTGAACGTACCCGGTGCTCTTTGAACAGCTATCTCGGTGTGCTCTGATCTCTTCGCAAGGGATAATATACATGCAGATGCCACAGTGCAGGAATCCAAGGGGGGGTGCGGGTGGCTTCTCGAGCTGTGAAATATTGAGTTCAGGTTGCGAGGTAAGCATGACTGAGAGAGAGAGAGCGATCGCGATTCGGGAAGGTATAGTTGGTGGCAAAGGAAAGGTCACCATAATCCGGACCGTAACAATGTTATTTATACTGACGCGACAGTAATGGAACGGGTGGCATGAGTGGCATGGTTGACTCCGTCGTCAGGCTCCGGGAAAGGAGAACAACAGGGTAGCGCCGAGCGACAAGAGCAAATATCTCCATCGAGACACGTTTGAATAGGCTTTTAGCTGCTATTGTAATGACGACTGCTGATAAAAGATTGAGATGGCGAAAGACAAGGGCGAACATTACGTAAGCAACAAAAAGTTTAGCTGCGGAAATATTGCCCTCGACTCTCCTAGTGACCTAGATAACAGTGATCAACCGCATTTGTGTCATCATTCATTGAAGATCCGCGCATACTTTGATGTTAGGTTCATGTCTCATCGATCGAAGGAAGGACCAAGGGCATGCCGACTGGAAACCGATCACGCGTGCTTGCGCTGTGTCTCAGAGCTGATCCTGTAAATACAAATGGCGTCACTGCAATACGGCCTGGTGGTCTAGTAGTATGATTCCTTGTTAGGGCGTCGCCAATATCGAGGAGGTCCCGGGTTCAATTCCCGGCCAGGCCCATTTTGATTTTTGTTTTGTCGCTTTTACATGTTAGGAAAACCATTCATCTCCCATCAGAGTTCCCGATACTCTGTAATTCACAGGACTCCCCCGGTTACTGTTGGAATCACAAAAATGTACTATACATAGTCATACAGTATCAATACATGTACACATAAAGGCACAACGTCCCAATGTTCAGACGATGACACAGATACTGCACAATGACAGGGAAAACAGGGAATGCGAAAGCGATGTACAAGATGATGATGGCGGGAGAGAAATGGAGATGGAACAGGATAGAACTACAACATGGATGGAAATGCGGGGATAAATACGGCTCGTCTAAGAACGACCTTTGATACTCTTCATCAGACTTCGAATGCCTTTTTTCTTGTCTGGTGATGGAGAAATATCCATTCCGTCTCCGGCAAAGCCCATGCGAGCTAGTTTCGGAGTCGAAGATATATTCCGCAAACGTGCGAAGGACGGATCGGGCGAGGAGGTGTGGAATGTATACGAAGGTGTCAATGGAAGAGGAGCTACGGGGCTCTCGCAGGTGGAGGTGGACGAACTTTGGACAGGATCGGAAACGTTCCGAGGTCGCGAAGGCGATGATGAGGTGTCATTTGAAGGATAAGAGGATGTAGCCTGGGATGATGTTGAGAGAGAAGATGATGCCGGCGAAAGAATGGGCTGAGAGGGTTGATGATGTGAGATAGCGGGCGAAGCTGCAGCGAGAGATGACATGGTGGACATCGAACCAAGTCCCCCGGATGCGGGTGTGATGGCTTCTTCGGAGAGAGGAGACGTTTCGTCCGAGAGCGCATCGATTGGTGGTGTATTATCAGTAGGTGTTGGCAGAGTCTTCGTGATCTGAACAGCGGGATTCTTGATTTGGACGTGGAGAGGAGTTCGAGAGTCAGGAACATGGGCGAGAGTTTCGTGATCGTCACGAGGAATGACAACCGATGGCGGAAATGAATATCCCGAATCAGGCACTGTACGGATTATGAGAAGGAATAGAATGAGACGAAGGAGGAAACTCACGCGGAACATCTTCCCAACTACTAGCTAGTAGTCCGTTGGTACGCTGAAGTCTGGGTTTCCGATTCGCTTGATAGTTGCTCATGGTTTGGCCGATATCTTCGTGTTCAATGTCCAGCGAATGCTCGACTGCACGGCTATTAGCGTCGCCGAACTCTGCGGACTCATGGATACGTCTCGGACTTGGTGCGCCGTGATCGGATAAGCTCAATAAGTTGGACACTCGGCGATCCATGCTCTCTCCGCTCTCATCGACTTCGGCTAGGATTCCGGAATTGGGATCGGATAGCCGTTCGCGATCTCCTTCATGAGAATCTGCACCGGCACTCATGCGTTTCCATCTTTGCTTTTCTCCACGCGCGAAGCGTCTCTCGATCGCTAACCTTTCGCCATACGCAGCTAAGACATCGCCGAGATCGGCGACTTCGCTATTCGGATCGCCGATCTTATCAGGATCTAATTCGAGAATCTGACGCTGAGCGCGTTCCAACTCGTCTTTCGCTTCAGCATGAGTACGAATTTGGAAGGGTGGGCTTCCAGGCGCATCGAGAATGCTGGCACGGGAAGCGCTGGAAGGAGATGTTTGGAATACGGGATAAGAAACGGATATTTCTTGAGTAGGAGATCCGGTCAGTTCTCCGTCCTCATCTTCGTCATCGGAATATTCGCTCGAATATTCGGGGACTTCCTTATCAAAGACATCCGCTGGAATAGGAGAAGGGACTGTGTCATTCAAATCCTCTAGTTCGCGAGGATGCACTCCGTGATCCTCGAAGCGAAGTGCTCGGGCGCTCCCCCGTTCCGTTAGCGTAGCTCCTTCTGTTGAGTCAGCGCGCGACGAATTGTGACTAGAAGTTCGCGCATGTGAACTACGAAGTATCCCTGGTCTGACGGGAGATTGAGGAGAGATTGAAGGAAGGCTGGAACTTGCGTTCATCTGCGGTGACGTAGGGGGTGGAGAATCGACTTCGGTTGCGGTCATCGATAATGGAGTGAGGGGAGGAGAAGCGGGAGTGCTAGAGCCTCCAGTATCGGGTTCCGGTGTTTGGGAATGTGAATGCGTTTGAGCTAGAGGCGAAGGTACTACAGGATTCGTCGTAGATCCCATCCTCGGTCGTACTCTTCCTTCTTCGGGAGGAGGGATCGTGAAGGAGGATTGAGTAGGAGGAGCAGTCTGAGACGCTGCTTCTTCTCCTCTCTTGAACATGTGAAGCAGCGAATACTTGCTGCCTAGTTTTCTGCCCTGAGACGATGAAGGAGTCGGATCGGCTCCAGTCCCAGCGCTCCGTGGACGTTTCACTCTAGACGGCGAGTTTGGCGCAGAGACAGGTAACGTCCCTCCTCTATGTCCACTGTCTGCATGAAATGTCGATGCGTCGTTTAAAGGTAGTGAAGGGCGTCGCCCCGTGGGAATTTCGAACTCAGGCGAGATCGAAGAGGGCGTTTCAGTGAGATCTGAAGAGAAAAAGGGCGGAGGAGTAGGATATGTGGTGCCTGATGCTGATGAAGAGCCGTGTCTACGATGAAAGATATTGTCAAAACTGCGTTTGACGGATACTTTTCTATGACTGGAGTGCAGATGGATGGGTGTTGCGTGGATGGAGTTGGAAGATTGGGATTTGGGGGGTAGTCTAGACTGGAGAAGGTGTTCTAGATCAGTGTGGCCAAGTTGCGCTGCAATACTGTGTGGCAGAACGCCATGCTTGTCCGGGATAGATGGGTCCGCCCCAGCCTCCAGCAGAAGTCCTGCTACGCTCATATTGCCAGACGAAGCAGCATAGTGAAGCGGTGTATATCCTACGCAGATATGATCAACGTCAAGTAGGGATAGAATGTATGGTATCATACCATGCGAGCCTTTGATAATACTCCTTCGACGTTCGGGCTGTCCACTACCTCTTCTCCCACGACTGGCTTTCTGAGCATTGACATCTGCCCCCCTCTCTATCAGAATCCGTACCACGCTCTCCCAACCTCCTGCACATGCACAATGTAAAGGCTGAACTCCTTCGAGGACAGCGTTGGGCGGTATGGCATTGGCGAGGGCATAGGAGACCAGTCCAAGATTTCCTTTTCGTGCCGCGTTGTGGATGTCGAGGAAAGGAATTGAGGTCCCTGGACTATCTGGGGTAGGTGAAAGGGACCTGGATGGGGTCTCTGGCGAACGCAGTGTGCGATGCATCTGCCAGTGAGCATGAACGGATGATCTCACGAGGTGCGCGGAGTTTAAATCTAATCAAAGCAGCGAGATAAAGCACCGGATAAGTGAAACAGATACAACACACACGATATATATTGTATTACACGGATTGGACATTACAAATCGAGCAGAAGAGTCTATGGTGCGCGCGGATAGACTGGAGTGTACACTGGGACAGAATCACCTAATACAAGAAAAAGATGCGGCAAAGGTTACGAGATTAATCGACTGCATCCCATCCTCCCGGAAAATGACTTGCATTTTGCTGACGATTTCCATTGCTCGACCTTCGGGTTCGATGACCGTGAGAGCTGGCCGCATTACGACCTGTTCCGGAGGATGTACCATGGCTTGAACTCGAGCTGAACGGATTGCTGAATGATAAGAAATTCGACCATCCACTTGATCCAGATCCGGAATCCCCTCGAGGATTTGATGAAGATGAAGGCGAAGGAGGTTGTGGTGTTGCTCCTGATCCGGATCCAGATCCAGAACCGGGAGGTCCATGAGGAGTAGGTTGAGGCGTCAGCGCGAATCTACCATCATTGTCAGAACTCTGCCGGTTAAAATGAGACGAATAGGACACACCTGCAGACGGGACATGTGCCGCTTTGTTTAAGCCATGGAACGATGCAATCTTCATGGAAGGCTGCCGTAATGTTCAGTTTGAACATAGTTTACATGTATGAAGTCAGATCGTACCATGGTGACATGGTAATTCGACCGTCCGCAGCATTCCGGCAGGCGCTGGTTGGCCGTCCTCCGGAGGCGCCGCCTTGGGATCAACAAACGTATCTTGACAGATTTGACAATCTTTTCCAAGTAAAGGATCTTGTTGTGATGGACAACATCAATTGACGAATTTCAAAGACAAGGATTGGAGACATACGAGTTGCACGTAATTTATCCCGCGGAAGCCTGTCGATCTCAGTTTCGGCCAAAGGTACAGGTTTACTTCCGTTCTCCATCAATTGATTCATTATCTGTTCGAGCCCTGCGACGCAACGAAATTCGCTGAGAAACGAACAATTGAGCGAGTCACGTGACATACCTTCTTGGCTGAACACATAATCACCCATTCGTCCTGGGGCACCACCTGGTGCCATACGACTTCCCAGCATCGCGAGAAGATATTCATGAAGTAGCGCGTTTTGAAGACCGGGTACATCGCCAGGGGGTGGGGCTCGACGTGTTTGTGAGCCGAAATATCTGTGACTTTATACGTTGGAATGCTTGGATCGATGCTGTTTGACTCACTGGTCCATAGTGGGGTGATCATCTCCTCCACCCGGTGGCATAGGAAATCCCATGGTTGGCGGTCCTCCGAAGACAACTCTTCGAGGTCTCCCATTATTGCTTGACGACAGTTCTATCCTGACACCTGGGGGTCGATTACTGGGAGATGTCCCGGATCGTGGAGGAGGTGGAGGAAATGCTCCGGGTCCAGCCAGAAGACTGATTATATCAAGGAGTGGATTATTATCAGAACCACCGCCACCGAAGGGAGAGCCTGAGAAGCTGTGATTTCGGCCTCGAGATGGTCGAGTAGGAAAGTTGGGTAAAGCCTGTTCTCGAGGATCATCTAGCGTTTCGATCTAGAATGTTGATTAGGAAATAAACATAGAGGATACGTGCAACGTGTCTACCTGCTCTACGACTTATGATAGCGCTTAGCCTTGGCGAGAGTGTAGAATGAACCGGAAGACGTACATGTCGAGTTACACGAAGCACAATGTGGATCAGGAACCTCCTCAGACTCTCAATAACTAATCGTGGAAGATCCTCAAGCCTCAGCTCACCATGAGGGGGCGCATCTCTGCTCGCTACCAAAAATGGATTAATCAGCTCGTCGACTGTGATTCCGTGACTCACACACTGATCGAAATTAGAGCTTTAGATAGGATGGGTTGATGACGAGAGACTCACTTGGTGACAATACCACATAGGCTCTCTTGAAGACATGGTCGTTGGTGAGTGAGTGGGAGGGCACTAGGCGGTGCACAACAGGGCGCGGGAACGTCACGCCAATCACGTCACCGATGGGATTGAATATCGCCGTTATATCCGGAGTTTCCTTCCTTGGAGTTCTATCACACTTCTATTATACTAGCACAAATGGACACGATAGCAATACGAGAAGTCAAGGTTAGAAAAGGTGCAAAGTAATGATAAGTATGTCTATTGGAAAATTCTCAGAGAGGCAATATCCCAGAAAGCATTGACGAATCCAGCGGGGTTATTATTAACGAAGTCTATGAACCGTTAACTCCAACGAGATAGTAGAGTGAAGCGAGGATAGCTCACCGACACATGTACCGGGACACCCAGAAGAAGGATAAGTACTTCCGGCCCAATCACCGCCTGTTATACATATCACCGAAGTTTAGTGTACGCATGAAAAGCTTGATCGATGGATGCTACGTACACAAAGTCAAATCGAAGATGATGTTATGAGGTCCGAAGAATTGATTGATGTTGCAGTTCGTACTCGGAAAGAGAGCATAAGGAGCGGGCCAAGCTACGGTGTTGACCGCATTCGCTCCGGAAGCGAGGTCGGATGGGATGGAGGGATCGTTGCGCGCCCAAAACCACATCTTGATGAAATCCGGAGTACGTTCCATAGCATATCTATTTCAAATTTAAAGACTTGTTGAAGGGCAGGTGTAAAACACGTACACTCCGCCACCATTTGCATTGAATGCTGTTGTAGTCGGTGTCAGTGAAGTGCCTACGAAAGGAAATAAACACTCACAAGGCCCGAATGAATTCGGGGCGTCATTTTGGACACCGCAGCCGACGTTTCCAGTAGCTACAGCATCACAGTTCGTTCCAAGCGGGTGCCTGAATGTGATTGATCAGACCATTAGCGAACATCGCTAGATCTCTTGTATCAAAGGACGAACCCGGACATCGCAAGGCCGGATGGCATCGTGCAACCTAGCAGGAATCACGGAATTGAGTTCAGGTCGGTTATGAGCGATTTCAAATTGACAACTGACCTGGCGCCGTGTGAAGAGTTGACTGATTAGGTCCGACATTATTGGCTCCCTCAATAACGTCGATTTCTCCCTATGTAAATCTGTTAAGTAAACGTGTGGAGGAATCGTATCGAATTGGAGTTTTACCTCTCCCGGCCACACTTGGGCTACTGTCCAAGCCGAAGGCCACGTTCTGTGAGTCGTAGATCAGCGATTGATTCAAGGTGTGATCGACAATCATGACGGACCCGCATCCTTCCGGCATATGCCGAATGTCCCATCTGCGGGGCAAAATCAGATCCAAGAAAATTGGTAGATGGAGAGACATACGCGATAACACCGTTTTCAACCTGAGCGTTGGATTGGATACGAACAGAGTTTCGTCCAGGCCCGGAGGGGTTTAACGTGGAAGTGAAATCGGCACGCATGATGAACGTGTTTCCGGAGGCAAATGTAAGGTTCTGGGCTTGAGCCGTTGGTTGATCGACATAGTTACTGTTATAAAGAAACATCAGTGCATTTGTCGAGAATGTGCCGTGTTCAACTTACACTCGACCATGGGTCGGATCAGCGAAGGTATTGAATGAAAAAGATGACAAAAATTGTTGTCCGACAATGTTACTCTCTAGAGAGTAGGTGTTTGCAGCTACCAGAGACGCGAAAGAGAGAGCAGCAAATGAATAGAACATGGTGTGAGCTTCGAATGAATGTAGATGAGTTGGAAATGAGTTGTGGGTGCCAGACGAAGTGTCTTGCAATCGAAATGAGGGGATTTTATAGCTCGGAATGAAGAATGCACTGAGAGATCATTGCATCTTTTTCATCTGATCCACACGGCCAGGGCGAGTTATCATGAGGTTCTGATGACGAGCAACGTGTTGAAGGAACCGGGGGAACGAGGTACGAACAGCAGATGATTGATATCGCAGGCACTCGCTCATGGATTGGATGTTCAAAATAGCAGGGAATATTTAATCCACGTTGCAAGAGAATGAAGAGAATGTCGCAATGAAAACATGCATTTTGAACGAGTTCGCCGAAGAATGAGCAGACGCCTTGAATCTCGAAGTTAACTTTCTCTGGAAAAGAGTAAATCCGGTTTGCCAAGACATCAGCGTATCTGAGAATGACACGGGGAGACCGAGATCAAGCAAATGCAAGCGGTAGACGAGTACAACTTGTCGGGCAACGGTTGCGGATGTCGTCTCGCCGCCAGGTGCGACAATCAGTGACATCCGGTTGCCGATTCCGGTGCCTTTTCCTGCTTCCACCTCATTCCCGATAACTCCTGAGCTTGCTTTCGTGCCGTATACGCGTAGGACCATGCGCTAGGCTCTCCGGAAGGGCGTGGCATTCTGGACTGTCTTTATTTTCTCGTCTCATGCTTGATTCGACGCTCAATAACAAGGACTGCTTCTAATGCTTTGCCCGAAATCGACGTCTGATTTTCGCTGGAACATCTGCGGGTGAAAACGTGTTTAATATCTGTGCCGGTGGTTGAAGAAAGTATTCCTTGGGGAAAGACTATCTCGAATCAATCAATCAGTTATAGTCTACGGGATCGTTCGCTTCGCTATGCCCAGGGGCACGCCATCGCCGTGATCAAGGACCCGACTGTACCTTTCTGAACAATTGGCTTCACCCTACCGAATGGCGACTAAGCTAGTTCATTGCACTGCTCTATATCGATTTACTGCCCGACACAATGCAGGGACCGAAGCGCTCAAACCTTGTAAAGAACTCGAGAGGCGGAGCGCCTGGACGTGCAGATTCTGCGACCCTTAGCTTCGTCAACAAGGGTGCCGAATCAGGCGATAATGTATAACTCCTGCCTGGATGTGTTCCGACTTGTTGGCAGAACCTGAAGTAACATCAAATCTGCAATTCTCAACTTTAACTCGACAATTGCTGATTCCCAATCTTCCACCTTCAATGGCCTTTCACGAACGCCGTAAGCGTCTGTGGGTTTCTTCATCCTGTGGGTAAAGAATTGGCTCGAATTCACAATCTATTCGAAACATTCAGGTTCATCGTTGATCATTCAACGAACGCTCTTGGTTGTACTGTGACGAACGTCTATCGGCTATCCTAGCTGCCAAAGAGGTATACGTATGCTTATCATCGACCCGCATTGATAAACGGCTGAGCAATGACCTCCAAATCCCCGGATTGGAGTCCGGTCTTCCCACCTCCGAACTGCTAGCTTGGGGCCCGCCTTCGGTTACGATGATCGTTATCGCACTTCTGTTATTTGAGTGCGGAGAGCTTGTTCCCATGATCTGCCGCGTTCCAATGGAAGATAATTCGCGCCATGACCAGGTGATACGTCTTGCTGGCCTAGAATTTCCCACTACGGGGCGGGATACCGAGAGCGCTCAGGAAATGGGCGGAAACGGCGGGCTTCGGGACGAGTTGTGCCTTGATTACGTCTTTCGGCAACTTCGGCATACTGCCGGAGATACCGTATTTGGGTCTCATCGGAGCGATCGGCGGGCTCCGAAGTCTTCTAGAGTTCTGCATCGAAAGCGGACAACGAGCGCGCACCTCCAGGTTGACACGAGGCGCATCTCGTCTGTTATATACACCGACACCCGCCATGCTTCTTCCTGTTGTCACCCCGCATGCCTCGACCTACCACTCATGTCAACACTGCTGGCTTGTCACCGCCTCAGCCTCTTCCTACTGGGGCAGGTCAAAGTCAAGCGACCTTAGCGATGCTGCTTCATCAGACTACTCTCGAGCGAGACGATGCTAGACGACAGGCGTCGGCCTTACATTCTAAACTTATCAGCATCGAAAATTCATTAGCAATGCTAACACGACCATCCTCACCCGATTCACAATCGCTCTCATCGTCTGCATTACCAACTCAATTGTCTGGGCACTCCCAACGCCCGATCAACGGTGCTGCTGCCGTTGACATGTTTCTGCACGCTCAGAAACAATTAGAAGTCGCTAATACAACCCTCGCTGATTCCGAAACTCGCTGCAGACATGTTCTCGAGGTCTGGGAATCATTTGAGAAATGGTTTCTCGATTGGTCCATGAAAGGTCACGAGGGTCGTATCGCACTGGGCTCGACCATTCGCTCAACTTGCGTTACTTCATCGGCTATTCGTGGTCCGTCGACATTCCCATCTCTCCCACCTGTTCCAACTCTTTCAACTCGTCCATCAGCGAATGTAGGATCTACAAGTGAATCTCATCGTCACCATAGACCGCGATCTTCTCAAGAAGAAGTAGAACGACATGCTAAGCGACAGCGTGTGGATTCACGAAGTGATGTTCGTTTTATTTTGAGAATAAATAAATGTTTTATTTACATTTTTCAACAGCGTCAATTCGCTATAGGTCCACAACCTTCGACCCATTCATCTCTGCCGCAGACCACTCATCTAAACAATCACTCTTCGTCTACGGCACGCAAAGAACTGCACATCGAGGCTGATAGCACCGTCTCCACCCAGCCATTGCGCAAAATGTCGCTTTCGGATCCGTTACCGGATTCACTCCCCTCACGGCGTCGACATCAATGGGGCAGGTCCTTCGACGAGGGCCGAGAGTCCGATCATTCCATCGACGATATGATCCTCGAAGCTTCTTCGTCTAGTACACCAAGACCGGACTCCGGAGGTGTTGGAGGTGTTGTTGGCGCTAGACGACCGACAGTTGAGTCATCAACGACCAACACCACCACCAGTTCCGATCTTACTCCATCTACCGCTACATCGCTCACTTCGGCCTCGACGATGATATTGGCTACTCCGATAACTGAGAGCCCTATCCAGAAGAAATCGAAGTCGGCTAGTAAAGATCCTATTCCTTCGCATGCGAAAAGCATTATCTACCCCAGTATGAATGCGGAAGGACAGAGGACATGTAGGCAGTGTGGATCAATTGGACGATACAAAGACGGGAAGTGCGTTGAAAAATGGGGTCCTGGTCCTTCGGGACCTGGAACAGTGTGCGATCGGTAAGTTCACCATGTTTGATAAAGCGCTCGCTATATTGAACCCGTAACGCGCAGATGCCGGAAGAAAACGAAAAGACAAGAGAAGCTCGAAAATCGAGTCGTGGGAGAGGCCATATCGGCTGCACCCCTCCCCCCTGCGTCGTCTTCATTTTCCAAGTATCGTTCGGCGACTTCACAGTCCTTCCAACATCATCCCGGCGAGCGATCGACTGGGATGGCCGAGATTGACATACAGCGCAATCATTCAAGATCAGACTATTCACGGGTGTCTCATCCTTCAAAAGGCTTCGATTCGAGTCTGGATCGACATAGTCGACCAGATCACGCTCAACGAGACGAACATCCAGTTGATCGTGACAATCAGCATTCATCCAACGTCCATTCCCGTTCGACGCACAAAAATCAGCATCGTTTGTCTCCGCCGCATGCATCTCTCAGGCACTCATCTCTCTCCGCCGACGACAGTCAATCCGCCGCTCATCATAATCCCTCACAAACTCGCTTGGGGCGATCTCCCGGAACCCCCGACAGGATGGATGTTGATGAAGACGATGAGGTGGATGCAGACGGAGAACGGGATGACGATGATGAAATTGGAGAAGCCGACAGCAGCAACAATAGCGGGATAAAACCGACAACAAAAATCGAAGTATTGAGCCCAAATAGCCAGTTCTAGATCCTCGAGGTAAATGAGGCTTCTTTTAACGCCGGAGCTCGGAGTTTAGTCGTTCGTGCACGACCAAGGGAATCTACGGATCAGTAGTGACGCAATGTGTATGCCATAGTCGTCTGACTTGGATTTAATTTCATTTCTCGCAGTGTTTGTCGGAAGTCATTTCACTCTTCATTTTCAATCAAGACATCGCATCAAACACTCAGCGCAGAATAATGCTTCCAACTGATTCTACTGATCTTATCTAAGAGTCATCGCCGATGAAAGTCGAAAGCGCTAGTCACTTTAACCCCGTGAAGTATGATCGAGGCACGAGAAAAATTGTACAAGTAATCGGACCGAACAGTAGAGTCCGCGAGTGTTGATAACGTGCGTACCTTAGGCCGTGTCATGGGATGGCCGTACAGGAGAAGCACCGAGTCCTGTGAACATTAAAGGAGTACTGATTAGCCGCCGATGATCGACAATACGAGTAGTCTTCTAACCAGGGTCGGCAAGATGTGCAGAACGGCACGAGGCTTTCATCCGTTGGGTGAGATAGGATTCATTTGACTCCGTCGCTGTATCAAACGAGAGACTTCTATGAAGACGACGATTCATGAGATTTCGAACGAGAACTGTGGATGTTATTTCACGCGAGCGACAGACTTCGAAAGAGGCACATCCCATTTGGTGATCCGTAGCTGCGGTTCCGCTGATAGCAAACGGTCTCACACCATCTCTGCGTCATGTGACGATCTTCGTGAGGTCGTTCCTGGCCCGCCCTCAATATGTAAAGACCATCCGGAGGTGCAAAACGGCGGAGAGAATCGGTCAGTAGAGCCCGTGGTTGAAGTGTAGCCAGTACATCGTAGCGCTCAGCCAAGTTTCCTTATGAATGAATCACGCTTCTGCGCTGCGTATATAATTCTTAGTCGGGGGAACGGAGAGGTGAAAGACCAAAGGGATGTACGGGAAGTTAGCACATCGGTACTTCAACCGGCTATGAAGAAGCTTTCGGTTTTTAGGCGGGGCGCATTCCGAAAGATCAGCTATTGGACGACGGATAGGTTGTTGACGAAGCCGGGCTAAATGGAGTTCGGTTATGGGTCGCTTCGGTGTTCCGGTTCAAGAGACCTGGTCATCGACGGAGTAGCATCAGCCCTGCAAGGTTTTGTTATCCTTGATTCCAATAGTCCGGCGCAATAGAAGGAGGTCATAAACTGTTAGCCGTGGTGAAGCATAGCAGCGGAAATCTGAGTATATTACGTCATGGGAATTCTGAAGCCGTGTTAGGCTGCAGACATTTACGGAAATGTAATGATCGTAGAGGGGCAACATTGAATGAACATAGGTCGACGTGAAGGGTGACGGCATGTATGTCAGGCACTAAAGCAGATCGGCGTCTAGATATACATTCCGTGTTCGTGTCCTGAACTTGAGCTTTCACGCCATGAAAGATTCTCAATGACGTCGAGGGTGACAGTTCAGTTATTGATATTCACGACTGCGCCTTTTACAGTATAGTCTTGTCAATGGAAAGAACGCTTCCGCCGTAGTCGTACCAAGTTTGTCCCTGCGAGGATGCCTGGAGATCTGACCAGTTCTGAGAGTATGACAGATGGAAACGGGCAATAGAGCATTCAGAAAGAACACGAGGCAGCCACCGAAAGATACAAGCAAAGCTCTGCGATGAAATGTCGTCTGTCAGCTCGGAAGATTGATGACGAATTCTCTGTTCAGCGTACGGGTGCTACGCAGTTGAAGGGGCTAAATTTGAGAGTCGACTAGGAAGGAAACTTGCACATAACTTGGATTCACTCGGCAGAGGAACTACGAGGTTTTCATCTTTTCGATTTCCAAGAGTTGTCGGTAGGGGTTATTATCGTCGATTCATGATCTACATTGGAGCCGAATTGGATCAGTTGCCAAACTGCCATCAACAGACCAGAAAATAATCATGCGGTAAGTGGATGCTTACATCAAGACACTGAAGCATGATCGACAGTTGCACGATTCTCTCATCCATGACATATCTGTCTGTCTGACCGCTACTGCGGCTTCAGATGGACAGTTTTCATGATTGCCCTATGGGTTTCGTCTCGATTTTACTCAAGTGAGAAATCGAAAATCTATTCGATTCAGATTTCCACCGCAGACACGTCTTCATTCGTATATCGTCAGTGACTCAAAGAAATCCGAATCCAGAGTTGGCGCGTCATGGCAGTCGGCATTGTGGCCGTGCTCGGAGTTTGAAACCCATCATCGCTCGTGTTGAGCAACGTCTCGAGGCAGCAGTCACCGACATCCTTATTCTATGTGCTAGCGTAAAATCGTCCAGCCTGTATCTCATCGCGGTCCACATTCTCAGCGCATTTGGACCGGAGCGCATTAGATCGCTCACTCTCAATTAACTAAGTCAAATGCCTCGTGCACTGTCCCTTCACCCATCCGCACTCTCCCCTTCCGAATTCAAGACTTTCGTCCCGGAATTATACAAGATCGCCGGTTTCGAGTCAGCGGGGGCTAATGTGAACGCAGAGGAGGAGTTGAATGAAGAACTCTTGGGCAAAGCGGTCGTCGGCGTCAGGGAGCTGCGGGGCTGGTTGATGGGTCGTCTCGAGGCTTCATTGGATTTTGGTGTAATCGATCAAGTACGGTTCTTGTTCTCGTTCTCTGTATTAGACTGATGATCTCAATCCAGATACTGCGCTTCTTCAGCCCTGAACTTGCGCCCTCGGACGTCTTGAGTTCAGGTCAATTCTTCGCCGCGTTGAGACTAGTCAGTCACGCTCAAGCATCGAAGGACGTTGACCCAGAATTAGTCTTTATTCAATGTGAGTAAATATATTCATTCATTCTGCCATTGAGCTAAGTGAGAGAGCAGGGGAACCCTTCCAAATCCTTGACCGACGATCCCCGTCACCCCAAGCCCGACCATTTCACTCCCCCAAAAATTCCATCAGTCTGACCCGTCGAGCTTCAGGCTCAAACCCATTCACTCGAAGTCCCTCTCAGCACTCCGTCGATCGTAGACCCCTTGATGATGAAGCCAGTCTCGGCAATCAAAGCGCGCCTGCACATATCACTCGGTCAACGTTCGCAACACCGCCTCACCCTCCACCTCCAGCGAGCGCTATCACCTCCCCATCATTGAACCCTTTCCATTCGAAAGCTCGGACGACGATCTCGTCACCGGCTGCGACTCCTCCCCTACCTCCTCGAAAAGAAAGTAAACCTCTTCTCCCTCCTCCCCGACATTCGTCGATATTGACGGGGTCATCCTCATCCATCGCTTCACCGAATGTCTTAACCTCTCCGCCAAGTAAACCACCAAAGCATCCTCGGCATGTCCCTAGTCCGTTGATGCAACAGTCGCTCACCGCTGCGCGTACTGCCAAGCTTCAACTAGAAGCCGATAAAAGCATGCAGCGTGAGCGGCAGTTAGAAGTCATCTCTCGAACGGGAGAACGACGCGAGACCAGCCCTCCCAAACCTCCGTCGCATCCGTCATATTCACGTCCTCCCCCACCTTCGTCGATAAGTTCATCTAGTAACTCCAGTCAATCTCTATCGCAATCAGGGGCTTATTTCCAAACTCCATCACCGTTCAGAACGACAACTCATCCTCCGAGTTCCCCGCCTAAACTTCCCCATCTTCCTTTAGTGTCTCCATTTGACTCCCCTCCTCTCCCTCCTCTCCCGACAGGACCACGTCCAAGTCGATCCAAATCTTTGGAGCAACCATCAACTCCTCCGCCTTCAGCCGAACATACCGAGGATGTTACTCCTCTCCCGCCGCCTCCTCGCCGTAAACGACCAGAAAGCGCCCAAATATTCCCGTCAGGGTTTGCCGCATCAACTGACCCACCGCCGTATTCCTCGTCAATTGGATCCAATCAAAGCGGGAACGTCGCAGCGCTATCTCGACATCTCTCTCTTTCCGCTGCACATGCGCGTCATCCTCCAAATCCTCTCAACAAGTCTAATATCCAGAAAACTCTGACTCGTATTCAAAGCAGAGCGGAACATGCACGTGATTCGTTATTGCCGCAGACAAGGACGAGTAGGGATGGTGCGGATGAGAGATTGTTTGATCGGTCGGAGGGATATGAAGGATTGCCGGATGATAGTTCGTCGGATGATGGACTGGAGGACGTTGAGGGTTTGAGGCACGGAGTTGGGAATAAGGAGCGGGATACTCTTAAGATGCCGGTTGGAGGGGATGAAGGGTGGAGAAGAATTGGCTAGCCATGTATCGATCGATGCGAGATCCGTTACGAACAACATCGGTGCATACTTAATTTGATCTTTGTTTTCCTGTCACATCGAAATGTATACAGTCGGTTATTCACCGATACCCTGTCCATCCATTGAGCTATCTTTGTCTCTGTATTTGTAAATCAATTTACTAGTCTTTTTTAAAGCTTTGGTGGGTCACGAAACCACATTAGCCGAGGTAGGTTCGCCCAATTAGGAAATTGATTCAAACTCCGATCAAACATTAATCAACCAAATCATCAAAAAATCTTAACAGACTCATTTACATCTGTTAAGAAAATCAAGCATCAAAGAATCTTAACAGAGATTACTGAGTCTGTTAAGAAGATGCGCCTGCAGCAAATTGTTGCGCAGATGACTAGACATCTTAACAGCATCAATTGATTGCGGTAAGGAAGATGGAGATCATAGCAGCATCAAGCTGGAGGGCGCGGGAAAGTCATTTTGCTGAT
>KV428090.1:84645-103759 GCA_001632355.1 Sistotremastrum suecicum HHB10207 ss-3 | reverse complement strand
CAATCATGGTTAGGGACAGCTTGTCTTCCCAGGCCTTTCGTAGGAGGGCAACGGCTGCCTACGATTAATCGCACCGTTTCGGCGGTGCGGGGCCGCCATGAGAGCTTAACGATGATGCAGGACTGGCTGCTGTCGTCTCGTCTGCGGACGAGCGACGGCTCTATCGCCAGGGAGTATATTATAGCTTGGTTCCTTTTAGGACCTTGCTTCTCCACTTTCACCTCCTTTGGAGCCTCGAGGTCTCAACCCCCCTTCCTCCCATATCTCTGTTTCATGGGATCGAACACCGGATCGCTGCGTTGACGTTTGTCGACCATGACTTGGTCGCTCGCAGGTGGGCGATATATTTATATATATCATATCCGCTATTGACACTCATGATCTGGATTTTTCACAGAGGTTTGAGCGTTGTGGAACTTGTATATGGCACCTTGGATCACGAGTCGAGTGTAAATTCCTGTCATAATAATGTCCGCATCAGTCATAGTATCATCGGGCAATTCATTCAGATTTAGTAGAGGCGGTATAATACATGATTGGTCAGACCATACGAGTCCAAGCGAGTGCAGTACGTATACATTGTGAATCAGAGATGGAGACCCAACAGACGACAGCTCAAGCAACAGCTTCACACTCTCGTAGAGTTGTAGGATCGTTAGTGTACATATGTCGTGGCAATGACGACGTCGAGTCGCTCAGAACGGACGAAGACATCGAGGTACCGGCTCCTTGGAGAGATGGCTGAAGAAAGTAGGAGAATAGAGAATCGGTAGCTGACGGCTGTTGGGTTCAAAATTTGCGTTCTGGCAGAGACACATTGGCTTGAGCAGCGATCGCGAGCTCCACAATTGGAGTATTAGAGGTCTCGACAGAAGCGACGGTGTGTGCCTCCATTGAGAATGACTAGACTGTGTTCCCGCTGTTCGTTGTAGCTAGGCTGGCATTGATTATGAGAGAAGCATCCGGGTTTGGGGTTTGAGATCCTTCAGGAGCAGAGGGACAAGCTCGCTGGTCTCTTGACTGGTCTCTTCGCTCCCGAATGGGTCGGAAGCGTGGGTGACAACGGGAATAGAGGTGGTGGCCTCGGCTGAACACAGGACTTCGAGGACTCTGGATATCTCATCAGACATCATGCAGCCTCTCACAGAAGCTGGAGTCGCAATTGTCTCTTCTCTTTGCTTCTTCCTTCGTCTCTGCATCACAGCTCTGAACAGCAGCTTTAACTGATCGAGCGATCTCCATGCGAGTCGTTTCGATCTGTTCATCACCATCCGACTCGCCGGGTCCAATTTACGACCCAAGGTTCACGAATGGCTCGGGGGGCCCGTGCAGAGCGGCCTTGATCGAGGCGAAAGCGAGAGTTTTGAAGAAGATCGAAGACGAGAGTTGAGGGAACATGAGAGGACGGCGCTCGGTATGAGTATCTCCGAATCTCCGCAAAGGCGAATGTGGCCTGGGTTTTGTGGCACAAACTTGCAGGCCACTTTGACAGCATTTAGCACCTCAGTGAGGTAGTCCTGCGCTGGTGTCAGATGATGATGTGGATGGCATACAAGATAGAGACAAACCTTGACATGATTGCCCGCGAGAGTAACGGATGCAACAGTACAGGAACGGTTCACCCACCGTCTACATCAAAGGGATTCTTCGACGGCTTCGCTCCCTTAGATCGAGAATGAGGTTTCTCAGAGTCAGTACAGGCTGTGCCTTCGATTCCTGGACGAAACAATGAGATGACCGAAGAATTGTAGAAAAACTGCCAACTACCCGCAGCTCACAAGTTGCATGGAGCCGTCTCCTGCTCTTGAGTTTTCGCTGTCTTCTATCATGCGGTTCCTCGAGATGTTGCTGGTGCTGCCGACACTTATTTTCTGTGACGTAGCGGTCGCGAATTACAACCTTGTCTCGTCAGACCAGGCCCGCTCAAAGAGCTGCTTTAGCTTCCTGTCGTCTACGGTCCTCGGAGCCTTCACGTCCCACTTTCGTTTCCTCGAAGGGGTGGAGTTAGATCGCGGCGGGAAAAAATCTAACGAGAGTTGCGAAGGCAAGAGTTCCGATGATACATGAGTCGACTCTGAAGTTTGTCACGAGAGTGGCAACCAACGGGCTGTGAAACTGCGCAATGTGAGCCTCCCGTTCTCCACGAGCAGCCTGCTCTGCTGCCACTGTCATGGCGGATCCCAAGAGAAGCGTTGCCTCGAGGACTTCAAGTTGCGCTATTCCCGAGGCTGGTGATGTCACAGAGTGTGCCGGGGGTGGTATAAATGAGCCAATACGGGCTTGATAGTGATTCCGATAAGAGAAATCTGACCCCCTCAAGAAAGACCGGGACAGAGTGTGAGAGATATGAACGAAGTTGCCAAAGTGGGGCTTGTCGGACGGCGCGTCCGGCATTCGTTGTACGTCGGAGATGGATGAACGATGAATTTTGGTGGCCGACGGACTGCTTTATCCAACGCAAAGAGCAACGTCTATGCACTCGACAAATTTTCCAAGCACATGCAGCTCCGCTTTCGACCCATTTTGGGTTCCGAAGAGGAAGAGAAGACCCATCCTCGTGTCTCTGAAAATTGATCGTATCTCACAAGTCCTCAGAGAATGTGCATGGTCTAAACATCGAGCATCAGAATATTTTCGCTTAAAGCAAGACTGCGTACCTTTGATCTGTTCTCGTGTATGGCGGCTTTTCTGAATGACGTCGGATAGCCCATGGTTTCGGAGAATGATAGTGCGTTGTACAGGATCGTATACTGGTAAAAGAACAGTGTCTTCAAGAGTAGTCGGAGTGAAACCTAGTTCGGATGGACCTTGACAAACTGCTTCCGCGGAGGCGTTAAATACTGCAGAATCGCACGAGCCTTGAGTGACGGAATCTTGGGAGTCGGCGATCCGAAGAACAACGGCGTCAAGTTCTGTTTTAGGTAGGGAGAGTAGGAAGTAGGAGTTCTTTTGACCCTCAGAAGCACCTCGATACTCGAGTGCGGGAGTGGATTGCGGAAACGGTTTCGTATGATCATGGTCGTCCGCTAAGGAAGGGGGGGAGAGGAAGGGGGCGTGAACTCATCGAACACAGACTGTACAGTCATATTATCAGGATTAGTCAGTGATTGTCATGTTAGGGACTCACTTCAGCTGCACTATAGCTGGTGTATAGACCCGCCAATTGTAGGTCGTCCTCGAAGGAATCCGGGGTGGCAAGACTCGAGAGGATGAAATCGCTACCCTGCAGTTCGGGAGAATGATCTGACCCAGCTAGGCTATCACTATCGGAGACTTCGCCCTCCTCGTCGTGGCATTGGCTAGAATGACCATCGTAAGCGCTGCCGTCGTCGTAAGTTCGAAGAAGCGCCGTCGGCGATGTCACAATGATTTGGATGCTGTCTGGAACGTATTTGAGGCCGGAGCGGTGCCGTTTTCTCTCTTCGTACAGCTAAACGGTCGTTGAGGGGCGTCGCACGACGAGCATGATACAGAAAAGACTTGCCCGAATGACCTTGAGAGGTACCTGAGGGAGCTTTTCAAGACTATCAGAATGCTGTGGGACGTATGATTCAGGATCACACTCACCAAGAGTTTTAGAAGTGGTCTAGAGGACTTCCAAGTGTTCCTAGCTTTCTTCATTCCTTGCGATGTATCCCGTTTGGATGCCTCTGAAAGTATTCCGCCGGCGGACAATAAAATCGTTGTCGGGAGCTTCTTCACGAGCTGGCTACTTTTGCCATTTCGATAACCGAGCAATCCAAGGCTTTGAAGGACGTCATCTTCCGACAGGACAGCTGGTAGCAGCTCCTTTGTTTCATGCATCTTCATGTACTGGGTTCACTCTGCTCCGGGCTTACGCGTGAGAAAGTTGATCGAGTGTGTTTCAGGTATCGCTCACCTCGCTCCGAAGGTTGCTGCGATTCAGCGGGCTGTAGGCTACACATGTGGACATTGGCTCTTGAATGGGTGATACACTGGAGGAGACGTCCTCGTTGGGAAGATGGAAGGAAGAGAGAGAAGCTGAAGAGCATGGCTTCCCGCGGGAGAACGGCAACTGCATGAGCACCCGTCGTATCTGCCGTCGCTACTCGTATGAAGTGCAGAGAGGGTGCGGCGAGAGGAGAATGACGAGATGATATATTCATAAGGGTGGGAGGGGCACTGAGGCATATGTATAGTCAGACCGTCTGAGTTCAGTCTCGTATTCTCCACGAGCAGCCTATTTTGAAGCGACGGCGCAGAGATGATGCTCGCTTGGAGGCCCGCTTTGTGCCCGGAGTCGTTGAGGACCACAAGCGAGCGTGCTGACCACAAATTTTCCAATGAAAAGCTGCGGTAGCTGGCGAAATATAGGAAAGGGTTGATTGGCTCAAAGCACGCGTCACTCTGGGGTCATCCACGGATGCGCTTCGAGTATATGAGGGTGATGATGAAGTTTGGCCGCCATCAGCTTGGCCATTGCGGTCATTACGTGCACCCAAACACCGTTCCCTCTCCTACAGAAAATTAGCATTACCATCGGTCTCGAACTGTATTCTGGAGCAAGAGACCTCACCAGCGCTCCACTTCGTTTATCAAGCATCTCTTGCGAGATCTGCGCGTGTCGGACATGGCCTCAGAGACAGTTTACGGATAAAAATGCAATTAACACACCATCGTTCGGAAAAGAAATGGAATACCCTTGGATTGTTTTGTGGATGTCACAGCTGGGAACATTCTCTCGACAATATGCGAGACATCTTCGTTGATTCGGTCGCTCAAACTGATAATCTAGCCCATTGGCTCAGATTTGCAACCTGATAGTCAAGATATAGCACGCACCTTTCTCAATGGCTTCCGACCTCATCCGTGATTATCCTGGCCAGTGCTATGCTCGACGTGGCAATTCAAGACGATTTTCCCCTCCTTTTTTCCTGCAGATTTATAGGGACGTCGAGTGTAGGGGATCATTCATTCATGGATAATGACAATGGGCTTGACGGTCATTGATCGTTGAAAGTGAAATTCGGGAGCCTGGTCTGGGAGCAAACGAGAAAGAGCTGTAAGCGAGGTCGGAGTCGGATATCGGCACATATGCTTCTTGGCTTTCCTTTTCTGGTGTATACGGTTCCGCAAGCAAACTCGATGTTCAAGTTCAAGTTCAGGTCCGCTTCTCCAGTTCTCTTCCACCTACTCTCTCTATCAGAGCCAAAATGCAAAATCCCTCCAGCGAGAACCCCAATACCCTCCCTACCGCGTCTCATGAAGTCCAACCACATCTGAGCTGCACATCCCCGCGCCCGAATCGCCCTCGGATTGGGACTCCCTGGAATCGCCTGAAATCAGCCTTCCGGCCTAGGATCGTGGATAGCATGGATAGGGGTCCCTCGTATCCGCAGACCAGTCCCTCCTCTACCCAGCTCACTGCCCTCGCTCCTCCGAGTCCAAACTTCACTTCGCGTACCAGTACCCTCGTCCACTCGGAGAGTCTATCTCAGGCATCTCCCCCCTCGAATGACTACTCCACTTCTCCAGAACATTCTTCTATTCCCTGCGACGAGGCATCGCCCCAGGACGAATCTACCTTCACATCATCAGAGTACAATTCTCCTATCACCTACGAGGACTATGCAATGTCCGACGACTCTCTAGACGAACTTTTCAAAGAGTCTGCTTACGCTGCTACCTCCACCGATGACTTTATGGATACCGAAAGCGACCTCGAGGAAGCAAACCACTACGTTGATAGCCAGGTTCCTCTCCGAGGAGAGACTCCGGATCTATCCCCCCCTCAGAACAATGACGGCGAGTGCTCAAACTCCAGTCGTCTCAGCTTGTCGACCTCGAAAAAATCGTTCTACCGAACTCTCCTTCCAAAGGTCAGCCGAAAGAAGTCGCAAGAGAATCTTCGGAAGGTCCGAAAGGATCGAGAAATCGCCCACGAGTTGTTCTACAACGCTCGACGACGTTGTCAACTCGACAATCCGCGTCCCATCACGGGTGATCCCTCCTGGAGATCTAACATGGGCATCCCAGATAATGCGGCGCCTGAAACGGAGATGGGACGGTCAAAAGACTTTGATGGGACACTCATGGCAGACGATCGAAGGAGATTTCTCTCCGACTACAGACCTTTCAACAAATCACTGTCGTCTTCTGTGTTACATGACCCTCTCCACTCTCCTGTTATCAGGGAAAGAAATTACCTCAATACGGTGCGTTGCCCTTTGCTTCACCCTCGCCATGTGCTGCTACTTAAACGCCTGCGCGATGCAGATCCTGCCTGAGCTTGCCGGTCTCGACTTCAAGGACATAATGAAAAACGGCATGCCATCAACATCTGAATCACATCCATTCTCAACCCTCACAGACTCGAACTTCATCGGCGCGAAATTTCCCAGACCTAGTGTTTCTGGTTCAGTGTCGACAAGCCTGTACAAACGCAGACTGTTACACGATGTTGCGGAGATCCACGATCAGCTCTAACTTCAGTCACAAACCCGCAGCGCATTGCTTCTACCTGTACCTTTCATCACTTCGTTTTGTAATTTGGATCACCACACTCTTGGAATTTAGATTGTAATTCATGCACTGTACTAGTAATCTTAATTGAAATCACCCCGCATATATGCATACAAAATAGGCTCTTCACCCTCCAGGACCAAACAAAATCGACTTGACAAGTCTTGTATCTCATTTCGGTGCCGCGTTCTGCTTCGTGTGTGATATGTGTTGCGTCCCAACGAAGAGAGAGCAGCATCCGTCAAAATAAGCGCGCAGGCGAAGATAAGATACGGGCTTAACGTTGTGCCGCGCTTTCCTCATCTTGCGACCCGCCAACCGTCAACATTTGACGTTCATCTACTATCACCTACAATCATACCCCATTGAAGCAATATGGCAAGAAAACGAAAATCCTCCACAACATCCCTAGCTAAGCAAGAAGCTAAAGCATCGAAGGTCCCCAGAACGGACCAAACAAACGACACCTCTTCCTCAACAAAATCAAAACTTAAGCGTTTTTGGTCCAAGTCAGCTGCTGGGCAGCATAGCTCATCGTCATCAACGGCGACCACCTCCAACACAGAACCACTTCCCACCCCTTCCCCACCACCGACATCAGAGTCACAAGACAGTTCCAGTGTCGCGGTGCCCAACCCAGAAGTCCCCCCTCCTACGCCACAGCAACTCGCTGTACGATTCTTGAGAGCCGCTCTGGCCGAAATGCCAGTTGTCCCTGAGGCTCCTCCTCTGAGGGATCCCGAGAGGCGCAGGATTGTCTTTAACTGTCACGAGACGACCTCGCGAGAGTTGAAGGACGAAGGAGAAAAGCGTGTCAGCGAGAAAAGGGCCTGTAAGTGTTGCTCTTCATAGTCTATATCCACCGTGGAGCTGAGGACGTATCTTCCCTATCACAGACGCACCGACTACGAACAAGCTGCGCGAAACGTGCGGCGACAAGAGGCTAGGAAGTTTCGTCGATCGGATTTGCGAACCGCTAGCCAAGACAACGGAGCATCATAGGGTCAGTTGCTGGCTCGTTGTCTTCTGTTCCAAGATACTCACATCATATCCAATTGGTAGAACATTGTCAAGGCGTTCTCGTGCAACGACTTCCTCGGATACTTGGTGTATAGACTCGGTTGGCACCTCGATCCGGACTTCGTTGCCACTCGAGAAGACCTCTGCGAACTGGACCGTTGGGAGCAAAGCCTGAAGAAAGATCCGTCGAGACGTGCGCGGGGCAAGGTTCCTAAGTTCCTGCCCAATATCGGGGAATCATACATCGAGGAACTCTGTGCACAGAACGGAGGCGACGACCGCGAAGCGAAAGAGTGGATGAGGCGAATCATCGAGCCCCTTTTCAAGGCCGCAACGATTCCGGGGGATGAGTTTTCGTCGAACCAGACGAATCCATATCCTGCAAAATCCTGCGCTTTATGCTGTGAGCGAGAGATGCTCGATTACGTGGACGAAGTCTCCCGTCCGATCATCTTGCACGGGCAAATCCTCTGGTATGCGGTATGGAAAGAGACTGGCGGCCAGCCAATGAAATTTGACAAAAATGAGAACCTCTTGTCCCCTCATTCTCACGTCTTGGAGTCCGGCGACGCGCTATTCAAAACATTCGCCACAGACGGTCTGCTGCTATCGCAGCCAGCCAATATTTTCGAGCGACCAGAATCGCCAGAATTAGCCGTCGTAGCAGCAGTGAGCCTTTTCCTCCCTTGCTCGATGATGCCCTCCTCTCATACAAGGTATCACAGGCGCTTCTAGACTTGTTGACTTCGCCAGAAATCTCTGGTTATCTCGGTGGTTTAGTCGGCCTACATCTCTTCTTCGCGGAATTCAAGGACAGGCAGAAGCCGAGCAAGAAAAAGCTCAGCCAAGCATTTACAGCCGCAATGGGCTGGTTTGGGCGACATCATGACAAGGACTTGGTCATCATGGAGCCTTTCATGAAGCTGGTGGTAGCGCGGGCCATGAAGACTCTCATAGCGCATGGCATGTTCATGTACGTCGAATTTTCTCGCTACGCGCAGTCTCTGCCGTTCTTTGTCGACAACAGTGCTGACTGTCTGAAATTCCAGACCGAACGTCGAGATTCGTTTTGATTGAGCCTTCTAGCCGGGACATGGAACTTTATTTTTGGGATCAACTTATTCTTTCATTTATTACTCGATTTGTGAACGCCTCCAACACTCCTCGCACTGTATGTACTATCCATCGTCCCAATCACTTGGTCGCATTGCATGTATTATTATCACAATGACACGCGGCGGTTTTATTAGTATCAGGACCTCCTCCTGCTTCGCAATGCATACGCGGCATAGACAAGCACCTATAATATCTTTGTGTGTCGCATAGATGTCTGTTCATCATCAAGCTTTGAGCTTCTCGCCAGCGTTACATGGGAAGCCATAGCAGCCGAGTTCGGGAATTGGGGGGCTCGTGTTTGCAGGCATGCTTGAAGGGGAGAAAGACACTGCGGTGCGGGTTACAATCAGGATTTTGGAGCCGATCGGATCTGGTCTTCTAGAGAGCGATGACGCAGCGACGGACGTGGGGACCCAGAAGCCATTCTCTGGGGAAAGATCAGTAAGATTGAGAGAGGATCACAGGTATGCACCTACGGGACAGAATTACTAGCTATAGAAGTGGAGCCAACTCGTGCTGCGAAATCCGAGTTGTAAGGCCATCGTCGAGGATCCAAGGATGATCCTAGGTCAGATGGAAGCGAAAGATCCAACGAGAAGGAAGATTGTAGATCGACAGAGTATGGATGATGAGTCCACTGAGAGCTTGTGAGTCCTTCCGGCCCTACGCGCTCACGCATTGGTCTTGCCGCTGTCGTAATTCGAGGAGGCTGAGGAGGGAGGCCCGACGTTCTCAGAGCTTCGTCAACTGACCGATGGCTTGGAGGAAAGACAATGCCTACAGAAGGCCATAAAAGCCGAGTTCGGGAATAGGGGCGGCTCGTGTCTGCAGGCATGCGTGAAAGAAAGAAAGACACTTCGGTTTGCATTCAGGGTCCTGGTGTGGTTTGAAGGGACCGATCTTCTGGAGAGCGACGATGCAACGAAGAAGGACAAAGGGCCAATAAAGCATTCTCTGTGGAATAATTAGTAAATCAGGCAGCGGATCACACATGTGCACCTACGACATAGAAGACTAGACATGAAGCCAACTAGTGCTGTGAGGGCGACTGGAAGAATTGCAAGCCCATCCAAGAAAGATCTTAGGTCCTGCAAGAAGATCCGACGAAACTGTGCATTGGTAGATCGACAGACTATGAGTGCGTGAGTCGAAAGCCTGCGAATCATTCCAGCTTTAGATGACTCACGCATGATTTTTGCTGCATTCCTGTTGCAAATTGAGGAGGGAAGCCCCGCGTTCCCCGAGCCTCGTCAACTGAGCGATGACTTGGAGAAGTGAGAATGCCCACAGAAGCGGGGTTTTCATCGGCTGCCAGTGAGTCTCAGCGGCCTTCAACGCCGTATTTGATAGATGAGGGGAATCTGTATATCACAGGTTGTACTGTTGGTCAATATATGGCATGGACAATTCGCAACACTTGCCTCGAGTCGAAGGTCTATCCTGGAACGTTCCAGGATTCTCAGATTCACAATCATTCGTAGACGATGACCAAAGGAGCGTATAATCACAACCAAATGCTGGCGACATTCCCAGAGCATAGGGTGCCAGTGACTGAACGTAGGGCCAATGGGTGTTCAGTTCCTCCGAGACGACTAGGCATCGAGTATCTTCGAGGTCGACAAAGTCAAGCGTGCTTCCATCGTTGTGATCAGGGAAAACGAGGGCTTTGTGGACATGGATTATAGCTTTCCAATGATCCATGGTCGCAGGACAAGCCTGACTATAACACAACTCCCGTTAGCGGACAGTGCTGGAATTGAGGATACACTCACATCGAGATATCGCAATTACATGCATCTGGTCTTGGCGAATGACTCTAGAAGAGAGAGCACGAAGTGGAAGTGACGGTTTCCAATTTGCTTTCATGGTGGTTCTGTGCAACGAGTCTGCCGCGCTTTGCCACCTGGTTCTGTTCCGACGCTCTCCAACTCGTACTGCTGTGATTCATCCGCCTGGTGCTCTTCGGGCCTTCAAGACATAAGACTTTCGCACTCGAGGGTCACTTGTTCAGAAAGCACAGAAATCGAAAAAGATGCCTCTGCGGGGTCCCTCAGGCGAAGCACAAAATTCCGGCTTCACAAACGCTTTCACTTTGGGCTCGACCGACTCAGCGCTGCAACCACTACATGCTAACCAGTGGGAGCTGAGAATACGATGCCGACTACTACTTGACGAATGCATTACCACTGTCAACTACACTCGGGCATTCCGCCCCGTTTTTGCATCCTTCCCACCAGCTCAGCTCAATCATCCTGTCCTGAGGTCCATCACTTCAGTAAGGTCCACCCTTGTCTGCTTGTCTTATATCTGATCCAACGCTCAAGGGCATCTCGTTGACACTCAAGTGCGTCTTTCATCCGCGAGGTACTTTCACTTGAAATATTCTGATGACATCTCCGTGCTCATTTGAGCTTTGTTCTTGAGATCATTATCAATGTTTATTTTCTGGTCTCCTTCCTTTTGCGTCAGAAATTGCTCTCATACCGACAGGCACAAGAGTAGGGTCGCTTCCGAAACGTCTCCCCAGGACTTCGTCTCAGTCATTCAAAGTCGTCAATAATCGTGACTGGTACGAGACGTGCTGCGCTGCATAATCTGAGTGAGTTTCCTTTCGCACTTGTTTCCGAGTGTATCGCAAGGACAAGCTAACAATTCTAGTCTCGATCTCATTTCATTTTCATGCCAGTACTTTGATGACAAAACTGCAGAACCCATTGTGTTGACGCAAACTCCCACCCCAGGTACTCGGGAAACCAAATCTGGAGGTCGTGAAGCTTCCTTGTTTCACTCTGAGGACATATACTGTCGACGGATGGACAAAAGATCCTCCTTTGGGATCGACCGTGAGGTACTTGTCTGTTGAGCGTGCTACGTACCTCTAACAGACCCGTCTGACTTTTACTGCAATCATAGATGCCGCAACCAGATCAGTACCTCCAGAATTTCAAATAGCATCCTTCCTCCGATTTCGATTTTGGATTCGGTTTTCTTTCTGCTCACGGATCACAATGCAGCACGCTTCGAACCGACTTCACGTATTGACTCTCAAGAAATCCATTGCAAACGCCCAACATGATGCCCCTTCGCGGATATGTACGTCGCTCTGCGTGCAATCCTTCGCTGACTGTGGGTGTAGATTTTTATTTCACGCAATGCCATCAGGGCATTATCTATCATTGCACTCCTCCTTGTATTCGCAAGCGACATCCTCGTCATCGTACACGACATCCAAGCCGTCAACGCGTTCATGGCAAACCCTCCTTCGAGGGAAGACACCTGGTCAACCAACGGCACCTCCCTAGACATGAACTGCGAATACATCGAGCACGTCTCCCCGCATCTGACGCGTCGTCCAATGACTAATATGAATGTGCCACAGAGGAAGTACCGTCCCCAATCAACCCGCCGGCGTGTTTTGGGCCGTCGTCAATCGTCTCTTCATCCTCTTTGAATGTCTCGTTCTCCTCCTCGCCGAAGTGGAATGGCCGATGAAGTTCTTCGACACCTATTTCCCTGTTCTTGGGTCGGGCTTCGGACTCGGCGCTCTGGGACTCTTCCAATGCTTGTGAGTCTCTCGATTTTAACACGTGAGCATGCCACTAAACAAAATGTAGGATTGGCGCGGTTGTCTTGTCGCATCATATCGGCACCTTCGCGCTCGTTTCAGCTTTCCTCTTGTTCTCTGTTGGCTGCCTTAACTGCTTTACCGTGAGTCTTTCTTGGACCTCAATCCTACCACAAAACTGAGTTCATCGCAGGGACTTCTCTTCCGTGCTGGAGGTAAAGAGAAACGCTCCATCACTTCATGGCGTATTGCTAGCGAGAACCCTCTTCTCCCCGGTCCCACCGGCAGCCTGAGAAGTCTGCGTCCCATGGTGATGACCGGCGCAACTCCTGTCTATGGCTCGTGGGTCGCCCCTGCAAATTCATCAGCCGGCAGCACCTTCTCCGAAAAGGTGCCACCTTATGGTGAACAAGCCGCCTCCGCCTTTGGAAGAGCAGCTTCTGCAGGTATGCATCTGTTTCCCCGTGATATGTCATAAGCTCACACATCACTTTTGGTACCTATTACCTGTCGAAATCAATGTTCTCGCTATCAAAACCTGAAGAGGCGCACGGCAATCCCACGTCCAAGGTCACTTCTCCGACGTCGTCGCGTGACACGCCTCAATTCAGCTCATCGGCAACGGCAGTCTGATGACATTGCGTGACTAAATTCTATTGCCTTCCTTCATGGCTGCAACGGGTTGTGCGCAGGTACATAAATCCCAGCGCCATCGAAGGAAGTCATGAATGATGCTTCGCGGTCGTAACGTCTGACACTGTCAATTTTTGGGACAATTTCCCTCTCTTGTTACTCATCCACTGTTCAATTATCATCATCTGTTGTATCTGTATTCTATCTGTCATGTCTTCTAATGTATTGTATGGCACTATGTTGTGCTTATTTCTGTTGCGAAAACCTTTGAGACCCGTCTCGCTTGCTATCCCTGATGGGGCTTCCCGTTGATGTCCGACTGCACTACACAAACAACCTTCATTGAAGCATACAACTCAAGCATGAAGACTCAAAAGACGACTCAAGGAGTCACTGACATAAGACGAGTGAGGCACTAGAGCCCATTCTGAGGACTCGAGCTACCCAAATTCACGGTCGGCCGGAGCAGTTCAATGGTCAAGGACGGGTTCAATTATTGATATTATACACTTGATACAGAGTCGATAAGAGGTAAGAATCTAATGTCGCATCTGACAAGCAGAACGCGGGTTGCTTTGAATAATTAAAAGGCTCTGAAAACAGTAGCACGGAATCAGTACAGTCATTGATAGTAAGGGTAGATAACTGAACATTCACCTTTCGAACAGCGAATGCTTATGAATTCAATGATGGTCAAGGCAGCGATCCGGGTTTCGCTCCCATGAAACAGAGACATGAGAGGAGGGGGGTTGAGACCTCGAGGCTCCAAAGGAGGTGAAGGTGGAGAAGCTTAGCCTCAAAAGAGACCAAACTATAATATACTCCCTGGCGATAGAGCCATCGCTCGTCCGCAGACGAGACGACAGCAGCCAGTCCTGCATCATCGTTAAGCTCTCATGGCGGCCCCGCACCGCCGGAGCGGTGCGATTAATCGTAGGCAGCCGTTGCCCTCCTACGAAAGGCCTGGGAAGACAAGCTGTCCCTAACCATGATTGTGATCTTGCCGAGCCATGCAAGTCTTCACGACATTGCACGCGAGATGGTGGTGGGTCTCAAGAGAGAAAAGCTGAGATCGAAAAATTGCCAGACAATGTAGCTTGCTGTGTTGAATTCGAGCTCCTACTGAAGTCGTTGCCAGATTTCTGTGTAGAACAGTGAACAATAAGACCAAGTCGAGCAAGACAACCGAGCAGAGAATGGCTGAAGCGACAAGCAGAGACTCGAGCAGAGAATGTGCTTCCGGAGTCGGCGTTCGGGTTGCCAAGCCGCTTTCGGCTCCGAAGCCGAACCTCGGCACTCTGCTTCCGCCAGCTCTTTCGAGCCATCTGCTATATTCTTGCTCAATATTGCGCTCAATCCCTTTCGCTGTTCTACACAGAAATCTGGCAACGACTTCAGTAGGAGCTCGAATTCAACACAGCAAGCTACATTGTCTGGCAATTTTTCGATCTCAGCTTTCCTTTCTTCAGACCTACCTCCATGTCCACCTGGTGGGGGCTTACTGTTCTTCGGAACTATATCTTTGGAGAAGGAATGGCTCGTGCGTGCATAGCACGACGCCGGACTGATGCACCTCTGAGAGCTGAATGGACTGCCGGTTTGGCTGCGTGACCTCGTCGCAAGACGAGGCACTCTCTTGCTGTTCCAGCTGGGCGAGTTAAAACACGCGTGTAGCGATCGAGTGGATCGACCTTGATCTCTTCGGAGGTCTGGTGGTCGGTCCTTTTCTCCTTTTGGAGAACTCGAGGTCTCAACACCCACCTCCCATATAACCGATCTTGGGAGCGAGCACCGGTGTTGCGTACAGGTTGGCCGAGACTCGACTGGCTTGACTCTCACTTCTTCTTACTCGCAAGGTGAGTTCTATATCATATCTAGATGGTTCAATGCTGATTTAATGTCACAGAACGCCCGAGATTTCTCGTCCAAATTCCTAAAGTCTCGGATTTCTAGTTCTCTTGATGATTGGACTCAGATCCATGTGTCAATTAGTTAGTCATAATGTAAATGCATTGGAGTACATGGAAACATGAAAGCATGAGGCTGTCGCATTTTGATGTAAAATAGACAAGAGACAAGGCAATAAATAGCCCTAGAAGTCGTCAACCTTTGACGAGTGATTCACCAGCCTCAACGATTCTTGAGTCGCCGCTGATGATACTGAGTTCGTATCCGACACATCCAAACTGTAGTCGAGGAGTTCATACGCAGACGACGTCAAACCAACCTCAGAGGCTGCTGTATCGTTTCGATATTTCCTGCTGACGACGAAGGTGCCGAGTCATACGGAACGGGAGGAGAGTGGCTTTGGGATACTGGCTCTGCAGATGATAAATGGTGAGGGGCAGAAGAATTGGAGGCTGCCGGCTTGTCTGTTGGTAGAGCGGCCTGTGAGTGAGATGCGCCGGCTTCTGCGGCGACAGAGGCAGCAGGAGCATTGGGAGTCTCAACGGCAGTTGGATCGTCACGCGCTTGTATCAGTGACGACGGAGACGGATTTTCACTGCTTGGAACGGCTGGGGTAGGATCTGAAACAGGAACGTCCGCTTCCGAAGTGCTAGACTGCTGGCCTGGAGCAGAGACTGTCTGGCGAGGTGGCTCGTTCACGATCGTTGTCAAGTGGCCGGGACCTGCGATTGGGCTCAAAGCGGTGACAGCGGCTGAAACTGAGGTCTCAGAAATGTCATCGACCATCTCATAGCCTTTCAAAGGAGCAAAAGCAGCGCTCGTCACTTCTCTCTGCTTCTTCCACATCCCCTCTTCCTCAGCATCCAACCCCTGAAGAGCAGCCTCAACTGGCCAAGCGAGTCGTCCTGATGTTCTCATCGCCATCCGACTCAATGGCGTCAAGCTTCGACGAAAGTTCAATGAGAGACTCTTCGTAAGAGTTGACAGCGGCGTTGATCAAGTTGAGCGCCACTTTTGGAGAGGGGGGATGCAGGTTCGAAGAGGAGAGTGGTGACGAAGGATAATGAAGAAGTGAGTAAGACGAACTCGGAGAGGATCGCTGCGAGCTTGTCCAGAAGTGACTGTGCCTTGGGCTCTGGCGAGGTCTTAATCGGTGGCACCAGCTAGAAGGTAACCTTCACAGCGGGCCGGACACAAAAATCCCAAGAGATAATACTGAGATTATGATGAGATTCTGTCTGATGATTTCGGCTTTTACTCAGTGAGAAAATTCTGTGAAAATGGGCATAATCTAACGTATTCCCAAAAAAGCCGCTATTCTCAGCATTTTCTCAGATCTTTCTCACTTCGGAGATAAAGGAACACATACTCAGATCTTTCTCACTTCGGAGATAAAGGAACACATACTCAGAATATTCCCACCATATTCCTTTGGGAAAATTGTCCAGCGACCGCTGTGCTTGGTGGCCTTGATCGCGTCAGCGGGGTAGTCCTGGCAGGATGTTAGGCGTTGCAAGAGACCGCAAGGACGATGAAGACGTACCTAAATTGATTGCCCTTGGGAGTAACAAATATCGCAGCGAATGAGTGGTCCCATTGCTAGCTACGTTCCGAGAGATTTCTGAATTGCGTCGTCTCTTGTGTTTGAGCAGTTTGGTCGACGGGCTTCTGAGGTGTAGGCATAAATTTGGTGTTCAATTCCTGCTGTGGACTGATAATTACATGTAAAGTGGGACGATGAGGGTGTAGACGAACCTTCTGTCAGGGAATCTGTATATCATACCTTGTATTGTCTCTCAATATATGGCATGGACAATTCGCAACGCTTGCCTCTTGTCAAAGATCTATCTTAACGTTGGAACAAGCCAGGATTCTCGAATGCGTAATAGTTCAGAGAAGATGATCAAAGGAGCGTAGAATCACGACCGAATGCTGTCGATATCTCCAGAGGATATGGTGACCGAAGGCACGGTCTATGGGAGTCCAGTTCCTCCGAGACGACTAGGCATCGAGTATCTTCGATGTCGACAAAGTCAAGCGGGCTTTCATCGTTGTGATAAGGGACAACGAGGACTTGTAGGGACATGGGTCGCAGATCCATGGTCGGAGGACAAGCCTGACCATAACACAACCTCCGGTTAGCGGACAGATCTGGTATTGAGGATACACTCACATCGAAATATTGCAACGACATGCATCTGTTCCTGGCAATGAATCTGGAAGCGGCGCGCTGAACCAATTGGCGAAAATCACCCAGAATGCTGGAAGATGCCACATGCTGACTGGGTTCAAGCATGATCCTCGAATATTACTGGAACGATGACGTGCTCTTTGATAAATTGCCTGGCCAGGACTGCACCAAAAGCCACTCTCTGGATAAAGTGCGGCTGGCAGCTCGGATACCAGAGAGCATGGAGTGAAGTCGCTTTCATGGTGGCTCGAGTCCAAGTCTGAGTTTCTTACCGCGTTTCGCCACCTGCTTCGCCTGAGACTCGCTCAGCGTCACTAACCTGGAAAAACATCTTTCTTGATTTCTGTGCTCTCTGGACAAGTGACCCTCAAGTGAGAAAATCTTGTGTCTTAAAGACTTCGAAGAGCAACAGGCGGTACAACAAGGTTGAGAGATCGATATCGTCTGAACAAAACGCTTCACAAACGTTCTTCACGTTGGACTCGACAGACTCAGCGTCACCACTACACCCTAACCAATGGGAGCTGAGAATATCATGCCGACTACCATCTGACGGATATGTCACCGCTGTCAACGACGCTCATGCATTCCTTCATCATTCAAAAACGTGGCGATACATTGACAAGAACTGACTGTTGTCCATCTATCTCTCCAGCTCAGCTCAATCGTCCTGCTTTGAAGTCCATCACTTCAGTAAGGTCCATCCTTATCTCCTTGCCTTAGGTCTGATCTCGCCATCAAAGGCATTTCATTGACACCCAAGGGCGCCGTTCACCCGTGAAATGATTTCACTGGCAATAATCTACTAATATTAATCCCACCTCCGTGCTCCTTTGAGCGCTGTTCATGGGCTCATCATCATTTTTTCTTTGCTTATCTCATCGCTCTCGCCATAGAATTTGCTCTCATATCAACTGGCACGAGAGCAGAATCGCCTCCGAAACGTCTGCCACGACTTCGTCTTGGTCATTCAAAGTCGTCAAGTACAGTATGTCTCTGGTACGAGACGTGCTGCTCTGTATAATTTGAGTGAGTTTTCTTTCACATGTCTTCCGAATGTACCGCAAGAACAAGCTAACAATTCTAGTCTCAATCTCATTTCATTTTCATGCCAGTACTTTGATGACAAAACTGTAGAACACATCGTGTCGGCGCGAACTCCTACCCCAGGAACTAAGCAAAGTGAATTCGGAGGTCGCGAAGCTTCCTTGTTTCAGTCTGAAAACATATACTGTCGATGGATGGACAAAAGATTCTCCTTTAAGATCGATTGTGAGGTACGTATCTGTTGATCGTGCTACGTGTCTCTAACAGACCCGTCTGACTTTTACTGCAATTATAGATGCCGCAACCAGAGTGGTAACTCAAGAATTTCAAGTAGCATCCTCCCTCCGATTTCGATATTGGATTCGGGTTTCTTTCTGCTCACGGATCACAACGCAGCACGCTTCGAAATGACTTCACGCGGAATCTGCGATTCGACATGTCGTGGACGGCGCAACAGCCTGCATCAGTCGTGTGATACTCGAGGGGTTCCGAGCTTAGTCAGATTATGTGATTTGCCTGCCCCTTCAGCGAACTGTGGATTATTATGAAGGACACAACCTCCATCCGAATCATAATATTATTCACTCGCGCCAACAATTTTAGGAATGATGTGTGCTAGGGCTTTTCGTCATTGGGGAACTGAGCCACACAAACTACACGATTGGTTGATACAGGCAAGACGTGAAACTTCAGAATCCGAACTACAGGGAGTATACAATAAAACGAAATGGGGAGATAGAGCGACTTCAGAGCCGGCTTCGATCGAACCACCTAAATTGAGAACTGAGATTGCGCCCAGTTATGTTGAGCAGGTTCAATGTTTGAGCTATGAGAGATATTTACCAATGCTGTTGACACGGATTAGCAGAATGTTCAAAATTGACTGCTGCCCTTGAGTGACTCACCAGCTAATGCGATGTTGGATGTCAAGAGCGGTCAATGCTGAAGCAACCTATAACAACGACGGTCATAGATAGTAAGGGAAGATAAGCAAAGCATTCACCTTTCGAACAGCGAATGCTTGTGAATGGATGACGATCAACGCAGCGATCCGGATTTCGCTCCCATGAAACAGAGACATGAGAGGAGGGGGGTTGAGACCTCGAGGCTCCAAAGGAGGTGAAGGTGGAGAAGCTTAGCCTCAAAAGAGA